>JAKSZU010000027.1:4611197-4821197 GCA_026018925.1 Tupaia tana | reverse complement strand
TTAAGGCATTGGACACTCTCACAAGACTGGCCACAGTTTGTATCCCGGACCTGGTGGCTTCCTTTCTCTCTCTCTCTCTCTCTCTCTCTCTCTCTCTCTCTCTCTTTCTGGTCAGATTAAAAAATAAATGAATGAGGGACCAGCAGTTGACGTAATGGCTATGTCACTGGACTCCCATATTAGTCAACTGCCGTTCGAGTCCTAGACCAGGTGGCTTAAACTCACGCCAGGCACATGTGCGTGTGTGCCCAAGATCCCAAGAGGAGAATGGAGAAGGGATTGCAGCATGGCCATCCCCCGTTGGGAGGGGGGGGTGATTTCTCACTTTCTGTCTCTCTGTCTCTGTCTTTCCAGCGAGTGCATGTGCTCTATCACACATACAAAAAACAAAAAAAAAAAAGACTCTCCAAAAATAAATTACTTGCTTACTTGCTTACTTACTTATTTTTTTAAAAAATCTCATTTACTCCTCACAGCAAGCTGGTGTAGAAATCACTCTTTATATCCCCATTTAATAAATGAAGACACTGAAATATATAATGTGTAAGTAACTGGCCCCAAGGCCATAAAGGTAGTAAATACTAAAATCAGAAGTGGGTCCATATATCCTAACTCCAAATCTACACTTTTAACTACTAGACAATTCACCAAAGGCAAACTAAGTGGTACAATTATGCTGTGGTTTGAATGCACTGCCTCCAAATTTCAGGTATGCAAATTTGGGGCTATTAGGAGGTGAGGCCATTAAGAAGGCAACAGACTCTGAGGGCTTCTCCCTCCTGAGTGGGATTAAGGACCCTAGGAGAGAGGTCACTGTATTTGCTGCCTTGTTCTTCTGCTTTTCTGCCATGTGAGGACTTAGTCAGAGCAGGCGCCTTGACCCTGGACTTCCCAGTCTCCAGACTATGAGAAAGAAATGTCTGCCTTTTATAAATTACCCAGTCTCAGGCATCTTGTTGTAGCAGCGCAAGACAGACTAAGACACTACACAAATACAAGCTGTTTAAACTGATGAATAACATTAAAAGTCCAAAAGATAATAATGACGAGATACACTTTTCCTTATCAAACTGGAAAATATTTGCAACAATAGCATCTGACTAGTGGAATTTTGCATGCACATTTTACATTTATTTTTCATTTTTCTAGATTAACAACATACATTCGTGGAATCAAGTTTTTTTTTTTTTTTTTTACAAGCTATTGTTAATTTGCGATCAGATTCAATTGATTTTATAGAACAATTCCCAACTACATGGAAGAGGCAGATACAAATCTGAGATCGGTTATTAAAAATCAACTTTCTGGGGGAGAGGGGCCAGAGGACACATGTGCTTACCAGAGAGAGAGAGAGAAATAGCACCCTGCAATGGTCAGGACACATTCTGTTTCCCTCCATCCCTCCCATCAGGGTTTTGCACATGAATGCACATGCACCTAATGTGTTTCTCAAGCTGTTGGGTATAGGACTTGAACCATGTAATTGATCAACACTTAGCAACACTACCAGAGGCTGGTCTGCAGAATGATTTAATGACACATAATACTAGTTTGTGTAGTCCAGGAAAATGACAATGAGCTGACTTTATTAAAGCACAAGCTTAGATTTCTGTTACAGTGGGGAAAAAAATTCAGCTGATATCCTTGGGGCTTCTTGGATGAACCCGTAACCTTATTTTAAGAAGACTGGCAGGAGTTAGAATGTGAATACAAGGAACAGAGCCACAGTGGTCAGTACTTAGAGAGCTTGAACCTAAACATTTGCCCCAGGTGCACTGTGGTCTAATCTCTGGAAAGCCCCACAAGAGTGGAAGAAGAAAGAAGCAAATAGAAGAAAGGAGACGTCATCAGAATCTTCAATTTTTTTGTTTTTTTGAGAGGTTTTTGCTATAGGGCGTATGCCTCGCCAGAAAGACAGAGAGACGGAGAGACAGGAAGTGAGAAATCACCCCCCCGGGGGGATGGTCACGCCGCAATCCCTTCTCCTCCATTCTCCTCTCGGGATCCTGGGCATGCACACACATGCGCCCGGCCTGAGTTTAAGCCACCGGGTCTGGGACTCGAACCACGATCGACTACATGGGAATCCAGCAACATAGCCATTGCGCTAACTGCTGGTCCCAGAATCTTCAAATTTTTAAAAATTATTTTCTTTAACTGTATTGATCAATTTATTTATTTTAATTTGACCAGAGAGGGACAGACTGAGAGACAGTGAGAGAGAGAGAGAGTGAGAATGCAAGTTGCCAGGTTCGAGACTCAAACCATGGTTGGCCATGTGGGAGTCCAGCGCCTTTAACCACCATGCCATTTGCTGCTCCCCCCTCCAAGAATCTTCAAACTTGTGGGTGTAGATAAGCAAGAAGTATTTTACTTTAAACTGTTTGAAAATAGTTGAATATTCCACAGTGTTTACTCTCAACTGTTATTTTGTACAGTGGCCTCATGATGAGAATTCACAGGCAGACATTAGCCAGACTCCGACCCCTTCCCCACAAGGTCAAATGTCATCACTGTTTAACACCTCCTACCCCGGTCAGTCTGTAGGGTGGGACCTACTATAGTAACCTGTTTTCACCCAATTGGTGATGCATCCCTTCCATCTACCTCCATCTGTGAGGGTGTGTTAGACCTAAAGACATAGAAGGAGCATGATTAAAGGAGATAATATAAATTCACAACATATTTGCTCATTTTAGTTCAGTATTACTTGTAATTGAAAATTGTTGGGCTCACCCAGGGAGTTGAAAGGTTAAGGGACCCAGATCCCTGAATATGCTGAAAACATGAGAGCCCAAGTGAATAATCGTTTCTACCACTTACAATAAGATAAAGCATTTATCAGATAAGGAAAATGCTACAGTTTAATTAGAAATATAAGTTAGAATTCAAATATAAAATATTTGGAACATGTGTCTATATCTCACAAACATCGCAATCTATTTCTATCCTTTTATATCGAATTTATCTCATAGAAATAGCAAGTTTGTGCTTGTAAACGCTGTGTGCAGATATAAATATTTATGTTTGGGTATAAATAACCATACAGGTATATGTAGACTGTGTGTGTATTTGAGTGTATATAAGGGTATATATCATAATGTGCTATAATTCACACAAAATTAAGCCTGAAGTGATTTTGCAAAACAAATCGTATTTTATCACTTTGATAAAAATATTTAGTGAATACCTTGTATGTGCAAGGTCGTGTGCTAAGTGCTAGCAAGGGATATAAAGATGAATAATAAATTCAGTATACGTGCTCTCAGGTTGTTCACAGTTTGTCAGGCGGTTGGAATTACAAGTAAATAAACAATTGTTAGATAAACTCGACTAACTGACAGAGACAGAAATGTAACTTAATTTGGGGGGAATTTTCTAAATCCTAGACAGACAAATACAGATGTAAAGATGTATGTAATTCGTAGCTTGTCAACCTTTTTTTTCATAAAGATTCAGAAAGTGAGTAACTCAGTCTATATGGACCAAACCAGACTCTGTCAGTGTAGCCTAAAGCATTCACAGACAATATAGAAACCAATGGGCATGGCTGTTTTTCAATAAAACTTTATGGACATTCAAAGGTTCATATACATCATCTAACTTTTGCATGCTGCAAAGTACTGTTCTTTTGATCTTAGCTCACAAGCAGTACAAAAGGGTAGGTGGCTGGATCTAGCCACAGGGCCATACTCAGCTGATTCCTGATGTAGACAGAGAAATGGAGACAGGGAAAGAGAGAGAGCAATCACAACCAATTGAGGTATAAAAAAAGTAAGACTATAGGGAAAATCTTCAGGGGGAAGAAATAGCTTTTAATATGTACCATCAAGGGAAATGTTTTGGAAGAGATGATAATGCAATGGGAAGGGTAAATAATGGGAAATGAAAAGGAATTGAAGTCACTGGAAGGTCAGGCTGAGGAGTTTGATGTCAGCCTTGAGAAGAGCCAGGATAAGGGGTCTGAGTAGGCCCTGAAGAACCAGAGGAAGGGACCAGCAGTTAGCGTAATGGCTATGTCGCTGGACTCCCACGTAGTTGACCGCAGTTTGAGTCCCAGCCCCGGTGGCTAAAACTCACGCCGGGCGCGTGTGCGTGTGTGCCCAAGAACCGGAGACAAGAATGGAGGAGAAGGGATTGCGGTGTGGCTATCCCCCCTGGGGGGTGATTTCTCGCTTTCTGTCTCTCTGTCTCTGTCTGTCTTTCTGGCGAGCGCACATGCCCCATAGCAAAAACCTCTCCAAAAAAAAAAAAAAAAAAAAAAAGAACCAGAGGAATATTTTTAAATAAGAGTGAAATTATTGCAGCTGCTACCAAGATAGTGAAAGATGGGAGAGTTTGGTTGAGGAAAGGGACAGAGAACTATTACAACCATCTAGGTTATGGTAAAGGCTTACCCTTCCAAAGTATCCATAGTACTGAGTGTGGGAATGGGATTCAGGAAACAAAGAAGAAAACAGAAAGAGCTGGAGGTAAAAACAAATACGATATATGAGGAGAGGGAAGGTGATGCTAGGAACAAAGACAGAAGGGACTCGAGGAATAGATTGGAGGGATTTCAGAGCTTGTCGAGGCCGGAGGTGCAAGTACACAACAGAGTTGATGTTGGAAAATAGTTTTCCATGTGGAGTCTATCTTCTCTAACCAGGCTCAAACGGTTGCCATCGTCTTTCTTGTCTATAGAGAATACAAACTGTTCTATATCTGTGCTGTCCGATATGGTAGCCCATGTGGTTAGTGAATCTGAAAGTATGGCTAGTGTGACTGAGAAACTGAAGTTTAAATTAAACTTAATTTTAATTCGTTTAAATTTGAACAACCATATGTAGCTGGTGGATATCTATTGGGCAACTCAGACATAGAGGATGACTGTAGCTGAACAAGTGGATAAAATAATCCAGCAGATACAGGACTGCAGCAAGGTGGAATTTAAGAGTGGTATAAAGCAGAGGAAAGGAGGTGGGTAGAAAAACTCCCTCCAAAAACAAGTAGCTTCAGGGAAGGAGGGGAAAAGGTTTAGGAAGAGTGTTAAACAGTCCAGCAGAGATGTAATATGGATGAGAAGACGCAAAGATAACAGTATTTCCACTGACCATGGCTATCGGGTCATTACTGGTGAGCTTTGATACTTACTGGGGTATAATGGGGGAATAACCAAATTCCAAGAAGACGAAGAAGGAGGCAATGACTAAAATTAAAATAATCACCACCACATCCTTAGCATCATGCACCAGAAGCATTTCAGAAATAAAATACAGAAAAGACATCTTTTCAAAATTATATGTGGCCTAATTCAGAGATATTGGAAAGAGAAGACTGGGAAGGACATTGAAATGACTATATTTCCTATATTTCTGGAATTCTAGGAGAGCCTGCACCATCAATTTAATAATAACTTGCTTTCTTTTTCTTTTTCCCTATACGGCAGAGAGAGACAGAGACAGAGAGAGAGAGAAAGAGAGAGAGAGAGAGGGAAAGTAAGAAATCATTCTCCTACCCCAAACCCCACACACACACACACACACACACACACACACACAGGAGGATGGCCACGCTACAGTCCCTTCTCCTCCATTCTCCTCTCAGAATTTTGGGCACACACGCACACATGCCCAGCATGATTTTCAAGCTGCCAGGTCTGGGACTCAAACCACAGTCAGCCATGTGTGATCCGGTGCCTTAACCTCCATGCACCTGCTGGCTCAATGATAGCTTTCCTAAGGGGGAAGGGAGAAACTCCTGCTTAATGTGCACAATCAATGCTCATAGCTCAGCTTTCTAGACTCAAGAGACTGTAGAAGATATACAAAGTAAAAATGTTTTTCTTAAAAATGTATGGTTTTTTTCTATTAGAGGAGGAAACTTTTGCTATGTGGATAGATTCCAGTCAATATTATCACACATTCTCATAGAATTCTGGCTACACATTCTGGTTCAAATAGGAAATAGAATAAAAGATATCTAAAGGTTGCCAAGAAAAGTAAGAATTTTAGGACAAAGAACAGGCCACAGGAAGAGGAGTAGGGGGTGTTGCAGAAAAGGTGAAGCATTGCACTGTCCCCACTGGTCTCTGTGAGAGAGATGGGACCACCATAGCAATCAGAAACACGCTGAGCGCAAGCGCTTAGGAAAGACCACATGTGCTTAGGTTAGCTCTAGTTTTAGGTAAGACTGTTTTTGACTTCTGGGGCCAAAGGATCTTCATCCCAGGTGCTGCCAGCATCTTTAGAACTGGCATTGAGGCCATCAGCAGAGATACAAGCCATTCTCATCTCTCCTTCCATCCTAAAATCACTCCTGCCCTCTCTGCGCTCCAAGCTGAGATGCCTACAAATAACACTTTTTCTTGACCTTCCTCTGCACAAAGACCTTTGGCAGTACACCCAGCTCACCGCTTCAGAATATATATGCACATTAAAAGGACTCTCTTTTATCAAAAAGTATGAAATCACAGAACTGGAGAAGACATCCAAAAAGCTACCCCCAATCAGATATCCATCTTAAGACAGGTAAGCCTTTCTTTCACCTGCCCCCCAACAATGATTATTTCCTTCTTGCAGATCCCACGGGACAGAAACACAACACAGGGCCTTGTTTGTTTGCTGAGGAATTTGATCCAGATGTTGCTTACCCTGAATAGAAACCTGTATTTTCAACGCAAAACGCACCAACCCGGAGCTGGAGCTTTGGTTCCAATGTGGGCTGTATTTGAATAAACACGTGTGGGTCGCTAAGTGCCTCCCAACAAATGTCTTAACATCTTCCCGTTTCTTTCTTCCATTTGTTCAATTCATTTCAAAAATAATAATCATTGTTCTTTGCCCTTTTGTCCAGTTTGTTACTCTGTCTTGTATTTTTTTTTTAATTAGTGAAATTTAGTGCAACATGTCATGCCTCTGATTTTAAATGTCGACAGGCAAGCTCTCCAAACTCAGGATTTCCATGGCAAATGTAACTCAGTCTCACTGCAGAGTCACAGAGGCACGAGCATTAACATTTTATGCTATATGACAAAATACTGCACTTTTGGAAAGGGCCAGAATTAATGTTCCTACGACAACTCCAAATTTCTGACTTTTATGCATGTAAAATTTCAAGGATATGGTTGCATTATAACATGAGGCTGTTTATAAAATCTCTCCCGAGCACTAAGATGTTTATCACAAGTCCTCGCTGAGACCAATACACAGTGTCTCCCCTTTTCCCACACCCTTGCACATCCGTGAAATCGATGGTAGTATACACATGACTGCAAAATATTATGAAATCGATTAAAATCTTATTTCTTTTTGTAGCCGCTTTACTTATAAACACACACATACAGTATGCAGCACTAGAGATAAATACAAATAAAACATAAAGGGAAAACATATAAAACCTCATAAATATACAGGATCCTGCCTTATCAATATTCATTTATGCATATCTCTGCACTCACGCATTAATAAAAGCACATATATTGGATTTGAATGTGTGAGGAATGGGTAGGGAAGCTGTAATCAAGATATTCAGGCTCTCCTCTTCATGGAGAAGTATTACATTATCTCTCTCAAGCCTATTATGTTTTCTGAAATTTCCAAATGTATGTTTTGGCCTCTTCAACTTTAGTCTTTTGCATTTAAGTAATGAGAAAGTTAAGTGCAATAAATGGACCACTCAAGGGCATTACAAAGAATGTTTTGATCTATTTAGAGCCTTTAACTTCAGAGCAAAGGCCTGGTTTAGTGTGACCTCAGTGAATTCAAACGTTTTGTTTCACTAATACGTGAAGCATATATTTCAATAGAATTAATCTGTGACGGGCTTTTCCAAAAGACTCCATCTCAATGGGGTTGGGGACCTGATTGCTACACTCCCTCAGCTGTATTTTTAATATGACCGTTCAGTGTGATGTCAACTGATGTAAATTTGAGAAGTATATGATCATCGGCTCTATTTTATTTGTGCTAGTGATTAGTGGTACACATGTAGTCTCAGAACTTCCGGTCCCGGGACATGTGGGTAAGAGAGATGGACTTTTTCTCAGTAGACTCAACAGTGTTCCCCAGGAGACACAGTACTGGGGGGCCCTCTGCTCTCTTCTTCCCTGGTATCAGTTAATATACAGCCAAACCCAGCAGGGAGATACGATTATTTACCATTTTCTGGGACTTCCGGTGCCTTCGGGGTCTTCCTTTCCACTGGCATTTGCCATTCCTTTGGTAACTATGAATAGTGCACCAACATCCTTAGGGAAGACCGGTTGTTTTATGGAGCCAGAATGCAGAATTAGTTTATTCATGTATCAGGGTTCCCTTCCTATTTTTGAACCAATCATCTATAAAAGCAAGATGCCCCCAGTTTAGAAAAGTCATTTGTGCTTGTGAGTGAATCATGGTTAACCTGCCTTTATGTTGCCTTTTCAGAAAGAGTTCAGAAAGACATTTCCACGACAGTTCCCACATGTTCTTACCAAAACGGCCGGAAGGATGTAATGGAGCCAAAGACAGTACAGGGCACCAAGAGACGCTGGATCGGACCCAGGAACCCCGGTTGAGCCTTAGAAACAGGCCTGGACTTAGTGACAGCTCGCGTGGACTCAGTTCTTGCCATGAACAAGTGACTGTCCCAAGGGCTGGCACTGGCATGTTTTAATCCTCCCAGTAACTCCATAAGGATAAGCATTACTCCTCCATTGTGTGGACGGGGAAATGGCGCGGCAAAGGGCTAGGCGGCTCCCTCAAATCTGTACTCCCAGAAGATACTGGAGCCAGAATGTGAAGCCAGGCACCCTGGCTCCAGAGCACGAGACTGCACTCGACCACTTTTCTTGCCATAACTTTATCGACCCTCCTAAGGAGATTTGGTGTGTTGAGCGTAGCTTTTTATCTTCTGGAAGCATCTCTACCACCATCCCCCATCTGAGGATGGCTAGGTCTTCCAGATGACTAAATGATTTCAAGGCAGAAAAACTTACATCCTACATGGCTGATATTCAAAATACATCAGTGCCTTGGGGCCAGCAGGTGGCGTAATGGTTATGTCGCTGGACTCACACATGGCCGATCACAGTTCAAGTCCTGGACCCAGTGGCTTAAAAGTCATGCCAGGCACATGTGCATGCATGTCCAAGATCCCAGGAGAAGAAGGGACTGTGGCGTCTCCCTATAGGGTGATCTCTCACTTTCCCTCTCATTGTCTCTCTCTGGTGAGCACACACACCTTATGGCAAAAAAACCTCTAAAATAGATAAATAAATAAATACACCAGGGCCTTTAAATCAGTGGAAGAAAGCCTGGCCATGGTGTCACACAGGTAGCACCTGTGCTTGGGAGGCTAGACACTGCATGGGAGACCTAGATTTGGTTCCAAGACCAACCTAAACACACCTGGAACCCTAGAATGGCACAAGAGGATTGTGATATAGTGAGACCCTGTCGAAAAGGAATCTCTGTCCCTTTTTCTCTCCTTTTTTCCTTCTCTCTCTCTCATAAAGAAAAATAAGTTAGCAAATGAGAGGGACCAGAAGACACACAATGATTACATTGTTGGACTCCCACATAACTGACCACAGTTTGAGTCCCGGACCTAGAGGCTTGAAACTCACACCAGACACATTTGCATGCATGCCCAAGATCCCGAGAGGAGAATGGAGGAGAAGGAATTGTTGTGTGGTCATCCCCCCAGGGAGTGGTTTTTGCTTTCTGTCTTTCTGTCTCTCTCTGTCTCTAAGCACACACACCTTATAGCAAAAACCTCTCTAAGAAAATTTCTTTTTAATTACTGAATAAGAACCACATTTAAACTTTATTATATTTAAATTTTAATGGTACAGTTTTTTTTTCCTTTATCATTTCAAAAGCCTTTTCTTATTATTAAGGTAATAAGCTATTATTATAGAACGTTTGTAAAACACCAAAGCAATCACTCCTAACAGTTATCCTGTGTTAATTATCACTCCTACTAGTAATCCATGGTAATTATCACTTTAATATATTGCTTTCCTATCTTTTCTATGCATATTTTCCATATATTGTGTATACCCATTGCTAGTAATATTTAATCCCAGTGAATAATCATAAATATATCAAGAAGTAGTCTAAGTCTTATAGACATTTGCTTATTACTTTATACCACAAGTTTTATACCATTTATGCTATTTATTACCCACTCAGTGACTTGACATTGCATCATTATATGTAGTATCTAACGTGTTAACAATTGCACATTTTCCCTTTTGTTTTTACTATTCTAGACAATACAGATTATTTCTTATGTGGAGGAAAGACTCGTAGACATGGATCTTCTGAGTCAATGGGCTGACCCATTTCAGGCTCTGTTTTAGTAGCTGTTGCCAAATCACTTTCCAGAATCCACTATGCAATTCTTGCTAGAAGTCTGAAACATTTACCGAAGCAACTGTTGAGGTTAAGTGATGCCATCCCTGTTAACAAATTAAACCATCAGAAAGTTTCACGTTGTTCTGTTCTGGTTTGGTTTGGTTTGGTTTAGATTTTTTAGAGAGATTTTTGCTATAGCACATGTGCTCACTAGAAAGACAGAAAGCAAGGAATCACGCTACAATCCCTTCTCCATTCTCCTCTCAGGATTTTAGGCACACATGTACATGAGCCTGGTGTGAGTTTAAAGCCACCGGGTCCGGGACTAGAATCGAAGTCGGCTATGTGTGCGTCCAGCGACATAACCATTACGCCATATGCTAGTAAGGAAAGTTTCATGTTCGAAAATTTTTAATATGGGTCACTCAGAATAGCTCTGCTACAGTCACATGTCAAGAACATGGACGTAGCTTCCATTGAGAACGATTGAGACCGTGTACATGAATGGAAAATTTAAAGGAAAAAGGCATTGTTCAAAACACTGTCTATAATATTAGTTTCCATTAAATAAGGGAAAACAAATAAATTTTGTGCTATCTGATTAACTGGAATAATCTTCTTATCCCATTCAAAAAAATAACAGTTTTAATTTTGCCCGGACAGGAAACCCAGCACTAAAAGCTAAGTAAGTGAGTTCTCTACAGTAACCTACAAAATGACATACCAACTGTCCATTGTGAAAACAGTCTGCCCATCATTTTTCCCCCAACTAGGATTCCAGTTACATACCCTGTTATTGTCGTAAGCAAACACTCTGTCCTAGACAATTTTAAGTGCCACTTTTTTTTTTTTGACACGTTTTTGCTATAGGGCACGTGCACTCGCCAGAAAGACAGAGAGAGAGACAGAGACAGAAAGTGAGAAATCAACCCCGAGGAGGGATGGCCATGCCACAATCCCTTCTCCTCCATTCTCCTCTTGGGATCTTGGGTATGCACGCACACACACGTGGCGTGAGTTTAAGCCACCGGGTCCGGGACTCAAACTGTGGTCGACTGCATGGGAGTCCAGCGACATAGCCATTATGCCAACTGCTGGTCCCTTAAGAGTCACTTTTTGGTAACTATCTTCAACATCCTTCTCCCATGAACGGTTTTAGCCCTTGTCTGAACGCACTGAGTCTTCCGTGCTAGCCTATATTTTTTAGTTGTCTTTTTACATACACCTAGTGACTAGATCAGATGTCCCCTTTCCCTCCAGGGCCACTCTCCTGTCTACACCCTATAGGAATGTGTAAAGGAGAGGGTCTCACATCTTAGATATATTTAGTGATCAGTGTGGGGTTCATGCTGTCTTCCCCAGGGAAATACAGTGAGGCAAAAAGAGGCCATTACTGCCGGTTATAACCTTTAAAGACTCCAAATCTCTTTATACCACAGCACACTTTAATAAAGGCATAGTTACTTAAGCTAGCAAGTCATTTTCTTGTGCAACAGAAGCGTAAGTGCTAAGCAGTTCCCACTTCCATTGTTAGGACTACAGCTTAGTAAACGATCCCAGCTAGAATTCACTGAGTGGTTAGCAAAAACCGAATGTGGACGCAGCGCACGCTCTGTGTTCTTCACCTTCCTTTGAAAAAGGGGACACTTCTGAAAAGCCCCTTTTCAATTTAGCTGAGATGCGGGAACGTCTTTCTCTAACCCGGCGCCAGGAAACCCTCCTCAGCAGCACCCCCTCTACTACAGTAAGGACGTCTTAGAGGAACGCCTTTGGAGAGTGTGTGTGCTCCAAGTAAAGCCATTCTTTGTCAACATGGAAGCTCGAGAAACAAACCTGAACCTGCCCCATTGTGTCCCCTCATCATTCCCTCTCAAGTTTCCAGAATCACTTGAAGAAAAGTACTCACTCCACGAACCTTCCTTGGTAAAGTTAACAATTTGACCTGGATGCTTTAGTCAAGAGTAAAGTCTTAAAATATGACTAAACAAGCCCTTGAGAAAAAAAGAAAATTCAGGCTAGTGTTCAAGCAAGCCTGGCAAAGGGACGAATTCACTGAGTGGAGTCCAGGGCTAGTGAGTAGGTTAGAGGCAATTGAATTCCATCTCTGGAGAAAGCTTAAACTCTTGGGAGAGCTGGGGAAGGAAAACAGACTTGTTGATCCAAGAGGCTCTTCAAGTCTCTCTTGCCTTAAGTGTGAAAATGTCCAAACCTAGTCATTGAAATAAGACAAGGCAGCTTCAAAGCAGGCAATGACAGTTTCTCCTCATCTCGTGTTTTGTCAAAAATCTGTAACAAAGAAAATGCAGAAAGCATTCTCCAAATCCTGGAGACCGGGAAGTAGCTAATGGAGCCATGTATTCATCATATTGATTGGCCCATTGATTTTCCCCATCCTTAACCACCCATTTCCTGATGCCATGCCAGAAATGCTTTAAAGAGCTTAAACAAAACTTACATCGCATCTTTCCAATAGTCTCTGGGGAACCCACAAAGGAACTTTGTCTGTTGTCACCAGTATAGCTAGCTGCGCAGGGGAATCCTCACCAAGGAAAACGGCGCAGTATGAGATCACAAAAGCTGCTAAACCTATCCCATCAAGAATGCTGACTGGGGAGGGAAAGGAGGAAAAGCCTAAATGGTGAGCCTGGATGGTTGAGCCGAGAGGATACGAAGAAAGACATTTGCTCAGCTATTCCAGCGGATGACGAGTGAGGGACTCCACCTCAGAGCCAGGAAGATGAATGGAGCAGATTCGTGTTCCTAGGACCCATAGAAGTCTGGGCACCATCAGTTCCTTAAACATTTGTTTCCAAATACGACTATGCTCAATAATCAACCGGAGTATTGTTAGAAGTACAGGTTCATGAATTTACCTTCAGAGATCCTGATTCAGTAGGAAGCACAGCCTCAAAAACTGCATTGTAACAAGCAGAGTCTTAAGTAAAGTTGTCTTCGGCTCAAACTTGGAGAAACACTGAAAATGGATGACAGAAAGGCTTTATCTGGTCACTGCTACAGATTAACTGTTTATATATATTTTTTTAAATGTAAGTAGTTGCGGGCTGGCAGGTGGTGTGGTGGTTAAATGTGCTGGACTCTCACATGGCCAACCGCAGTTCAAGTCCTAGACCTAGTGGCTTGCTTTCTCACTTTCCTTCTCTGTCTTTCTCTGGTCAAATTAAAAAATAATAATGATAAATAAAGTTGAATACAATAATTCTTTAAAAATGCAAGTAGTTGAATGTTTGGATGATTTAATAATTATCCCTTTTTTTGAGAGAGAATTTTTGCTATAGGGTACATGTGCTCACCGGAGAGACAGAGAAAGAGAGATAGAAAGTGAAAAATCACCCCCCAGGGGGGATGGCCACGCCACAATCCCTTCTCCTCCATTCTCCTCTCTGGTGTTTGGGCACACATGCACATGCACCTGGCATGTGTTTGAAGCTGCAGGTTCTAGGACAGGACTCAAACTACAGTCGGCCATGTGGGAGTCCAGTGCCCTAACCAGTACACCACCTGCTGGTCCCCGTAACTGCCCCTTTATTGCTTTCCACGACTTCTTCTGCACACAGTTATCTAAAGAGCATTTTACCAACCTTTGAATAATAGAAATATTCAAAGATTGGGACCAGCAGATGGCATAATAGTTACATTACTGGACTTCCACCTGGCCAACCATGGTTCAAGTCCTGGACCCGGAGACTTGAAACTCACACTGGGCATGAGTGCGTGCATGCCCAAAATCCCAAGAGGAAAATAGGAAAATGTTGGAGAAGAGATTGCAGCATGGCCATCCCCCTGGGGGATGATTTCTTGCTTTCTCTCTCTCTCTCTCTCTCTCTCTCTCTCTCTCTTGCTGTCTTTCCAACAAGCGTATGCACCCTACAGGAAAAAAATCTTTCGTTAAAAAAAAAAGAAATATGCAAAGACTGGTATTAATATTATCCAGACACTTGATGGGAAGTAGCAGAAACTGACTAAAGCAGAATACGACTTGGGCTAAATCAGGTAAATCAATGTAACTATATTATGAGGTTACTATGATGGCATCCATAGGTCTTATAAAACATTGAGATAAGAAGCCAGAATCTCATCACATCACTGCCTCTCTCATCATTGCTCACTCTCGCTCTCTCTCTTCCCCCCTCTTCCTTCTTTCTCTGATTTTCAGTTTACAAGGTAGGAACGGGCTACCACAACCCCCTAGCTAACACACATGAGTTCCACCCATTGACACCAACTTCCAGTTCTAACTTAGCTTGATTGCTACAGATGGTACCATCAATGTGGACCCAAGGTCACCTACAAGTCAGAGTCCATGCGAAGGGTGGAGGGTAATCCTGGATGGGAGGTTGGTTGTGAAGTGCAGGTTTAGACCGTGCTCTGCTATGATTCCCTTTTATCTTAAATACTCTCCTACTGAACAAAGACATCACAAAATCACATAAAATATAACCTGATAGTAAGGAGCTATGATCCATAGACTGTTCTTTCTTAGGAGGAAAATAAAATAGAAGGACAGGATTTGTCTCAGCACAGGGTCAACTTCAGGCAGAATTGCCACATGGATGAAAATTGATTCTCCTTATCTTCTCTTTCTAAGGCCTTTATACCCACCCATGTCTACATGCTTACCCCAGCCTCTTTAATCAGTCGAGTACGTATTCTTAGTTATTTGCACACTGTTAGCAGGGATTGAGTTGATCTGTCCCTTATTCCATGGGAAAGCTGACCACAGTAAGCCTCAAGACACCCATTTGAATGACAGAACATTAATTTCATTTACCCCAGAGGGACCTTTCCTGAGGCAGTGGCCATGCGAGTTGTTCCTTGTGCTGGGTTTTTAGTGACTCTCACATTTGAGCAGTAAAGCAAATCAAAACGGACAGAGTATGATCAGGAGTCCTGATCTCAACAGCAGATGTATTCTCAGATATATTTTTTGGCACTTCATGACCTATTTGGCTGTATCAGGAGATTTTTCTGTTTTTAAATATTTAAAAGGGGTGAAAAAGTTCATTTCGGCTTCAGCGACGGGCAAACCCCATGGTACACTTTCACAGCCTGAACAGAATTTTCTCTCTAAAAAGATTCATCTGCTAAAGGTTGAAGGTGGAAATGAAGGGGGTGGGGCAGGGGTTGATTACAACTTGCAAACCTCGACATTCTTTACAAACTCTGTCATCTATTGCTTAAGGGGGCTTTTCACCTACCCAGGTGTTCTCCCCTAGCCCCCAGTTACTGGGTGTGTGTGTGCACGTGCGCGTGGGGAGGAGGTGCTTTTTAATCAAGCCACAAACGTCTCTACTTGACATTGTATAAGCTCTTTCTGGATTTAATTTGTGCTGTTGAAGAAAGAATTACCCATGAGCATCTGGTCTCTCAAAGCTAAAGGTGCTTACAAATACTCCCACTGTAATTTGAGGCCAGCTTCAGATGAATCGCCCTTGGAGTTCGGGAAGTACAACTGTAAGCTCTTTCTTAAGGTGTGGTTCTCCATTCTTTAAGTCAGGGATGAGCCAGGGCCGGTGAAATCCAACAGGACAGATGAGCTAGTGCCAGTGAAATCTGATAGGGCAGGAAGCAGCAATTTGTTTCAGCACCTCTTCTGCCCTCTGGGAATTCACACTTCACACTGGGAAGAGAGGTCACTCTACACTGAGCCACCTGGTGGCCGGCGTGGAAAACGACAGCCGGCCAAGCCCTGTTAGTCTTGGGTAAGATAAGCAGTATTTTTAGAACATTCTCCGGGGAGGGTGTGATGGTGATAGGGTGAGACACCTCAAGAGAATGCAGCCAACTGAATAGTAGAACTTCCTTCTACGACTCTGCTTTCTGTACCCTAAATCTTCAGGGAAATGGTATTACGGTAGTGATTAAGAGAGAAAATTTGGGAGAACAGCAATGAGTCAAATCCTGACTCTACCGGTTACTGGCCACAAAACCTCGAACAAGTTATTCATCCTCTAGACCTCTGAAAAAATGAGGATCATGATGGTACTAAACGCATAGGTTTCTTGTGAGGGTTAACTGAGATAATGCGCAAGAGCGGAAGAGCAGAGCATGTCACACAAAGCATAGGCTCAAGAAAGTTTTAAGTGGAAGACAATCAAACACAAGCTTTTCAGGATAATTCCCACAATTTCCTCTTTGAAATTAAAGTTGTATTTATTGCCAATTTATTGCCAAGATCTGATGAAAGTGTTGCCTTTTTATTTTTACGAATTATTTTATTTTATTCATCATTATTATTTAATTAGGCCAGAGAGAGGGAGAGAGAGGGAAAGTGAGAAAGCAAAGCACCAGGTCCAGGACTCAAACCATGGTTGGCCCTGTGGGAGTCCAGTACCTTAATCACCATGCTACCTGCTGGACCCCCCCACCCCCAAGACTTGCCTTCTTAAAAATTTTTTTAAATTTTTTTTTTATATAATCACTGTAAATCATTAAAGCTTACAAAATGAATTTTGTAAGCATAAATACACTGTATATTAGTTCAGTTAAAGATATTTTCATACACGCTATCAACAACAGATAATTTTCTATTTTTATGTCCCTTAAATGTTTTGCTTCTTTTTCTCCTTGAGTCCCTTCTTCCCCTCCCCCATTCCCCACTATCCTCCCACACTGTCTCTAGTATTCACAGTTATTCTCTATGCTTTTTTATCTTCTAATCTTTCGGTGTCTGCCATGCAGTGTGGACATTTGGTAGATATTGAGTGGGGAAATACACTGTCATTCTTTCATAGTCTGGCTTAGATACACTCAGTTGGACAAGTACTGGCGCACCCATATTTATAGTGGCATTATTCATAATTGCTAAGACATAGAACCAACCCAAATGCCCATGAACAGGTGAATGGATTGAAAAAGTATGGCACATATACACTATGGAGTACTACTCAGTCATAAACACAAGACCCTGGCATTTGATAGAAAGTGGACCGAAGAGTTGCCTTATGAGAAAAGGGGCAGACTCTTTCTAAAAGTGCTATTAAGGCAGTGTGTTCGTTTATGATAGTTAAATATAATTAGTCAAATACAAGCTATTTTTAGCTTCTCGCCATTTATAAAAAGGAAGTCCACTTGGTGTCAAAGTAAACTGAAAATTCCCCCTTCCTTTCTGTCTTCATTGAGCCATTTTGCCCAAACTAGATGTTTTAAAACTTTAGGAGATATTAGCCAGGAAAAAAAAAAAAAAAACTTTTGACCAGTCATACAGTCGAAGCATCCTAATACCAAGCCCATTCAGAGAAAGATTGCTAGTCACCAGATCACGCAGAGTGACTTCATCTAAAACACATCTCACTCAAAACTATTGATCAGAAGGTCTTTTCGCATTTCTTCTCTATCTTCTTTTTGTCTTCTTTTTTTTCTTTTCTTTTGTTTTGTTTTTTAGAGAGAGATTTTTGCTTTAGGGTGAATGTGCTTGCCAGAAAGACAGAGACAGAAAGTGAGAAATCACCCCCCAGGAGGTATGGTCATGCCACACTCCCTTCTCTTCCATTCTCCTCTTAGAATTTTGGGCATGCACTCACGCACACCCAGCGTGAATTTTAAACCACTGGGTCTGAGACTCAAACCACGGTTGACTACGTGGGAGTCCAGAGACATAACCATTATGCCATCTGCTGATCCCCTACTGTTTAACTAATGATAGTCTTGATACATCTAAGAGTTTGGCCAGAACATTGTCATTCTTTCATAGTTTGGCTGACATAGTCATAGACAGATCCTCTGCCTCACAAAACACAGTGAGCTATCAGTTGGGACTGGGGGAAAGAGTTACAGAAAAATGCTATCCAAACCAAGTATACTTTGATTTTGAGTGATCCACCCCCCTCCAACCTAAGCAGTATCTCAACCAAAAAAGGTAAATAAATAGAATTACTGGAGTACTGGGGGGTGAGGGAGGGGTAGAGAATGAAGTCTGACATTATTGAAGGCACCAGATACTCAGAGAGATACTTCTCGGTCTACTTCTCAGAGACAGAAGATCTTAGGAAAATGGATTCAGTAACTGTACTAGCCAAGGTCCCAGTCAAAGATGTAAAAAGCTACTCCTTTTCTTTTCCATTTGGTATATAATTTAGATGTCATGGAAACCAGAGTCAAGAAGTCAAAAGAATATACAAGTGTAGGGATGTTAATATTTTAAGTCCTCATGACAGAATGTATGTTCTTCAACTCTCTTCCTTCATAGTGTTCAGTACAATGTGACAGGAGAGTGGGAGGTCAGTAAGTCTCCCCTCTCGACTAAGGTGCTCAATCTATTTGTTGATTGTATTTAATTTTGAAAAGCACTAAATGATTAGGAATTCTGTTTAGTATCATAGGAGTTTGTCATTGTGTAGTACTTTAGTTAAAAATCCTCTTGTAAGTGGGTTGTTTGGTTTGATCTTCATGACAACGTAGTGCGTTGCACAGGTCATTAGTAGACTTTGCACTGACAAATGAGGTTCTGAGAGATTGAGCGACTTATTTGAGTATGCTTTGCTAGGAAATGTTCACGTTCAGCTGAGATTGTTGTGTCAGTCAGGCTTCTCTGCTCATGGGGGTGTTGGGGCTTTAAACGAAATACCAAAGAACTTATGGAACTTCCTCCTCTCAAAAATTTTGAGAAACAAGTTAGAGTCTCTTATAAATCAAGTGTTGTATTGTATAGTCCTGAGCAAAGGTAAGGAAAGAAGCCAGAAGACCTTACAAGTGTCCTGCCAGCCCTGTAACTGGGACCACCTCTTTCTCTCTAATGGAAGAGCAGTGATGATAATAATTAAGCTTCAGGCTTCTTCCTTCCTTTTATCTGAATTCTTCAACCAGGGAGGAAAGGACCACCCCCTCTGCGTGGTATGACTCTCTTTTCAAGCTGTTTCTTGCCCATTAAGTTATCTAGACTTTGCTTTTGGGTCAAGACAAACATCTTAAGGAAATTTGAGAAATCTCAACTTCCAAATAGGTGGTCAAATTGACTTTTTAGAGAATAGGGTGTCGTAGTTTCCTTAGACTTTCCGAACACACAAAGTTGCTGCTCTAGCACATAATAATGAAGTTTGAAAACCATCAAAGTCTCTAGTCAGCAACATCTGCAAGTGTAGTGGGGAGAGTCTGAAGGCAGAGTACGGATAGAAATGTGAGCACTCCACTCTCTCCTCGCCTCCTCCCAGCCTTCCACCTGCAATAGACTGTATTCATATCTCCCAGAGGAAATATGCTATTACTGATAATATGATCACTGAAACACTGGGAGTGGTTAGATGCATAGCTCTGGCAGTGGGTTAATAAAAGGCCTAATGAAGAACAAAAAATTCTGCCAGTCGCTGTAAAAAAATATTGCCCTCGGGAAATTATAAATCAGACACCATGGTGTAAAGTTAACACACACACACACTCACTCACTCACTGCACTGGCTTTCTGATAAATGCATGAGTGGGCAGACTGGTGACGAAACATGTATGTCACTGGATGCCCTTGAAGTTTCAGTCCACCTCAGTATGATGCAGTTACACGCCCCAGCGGGGCCAAGTCAAAACCACATCTGCTCAGTTCTGTCAGCTCCCACTCACCGTGTGGTAGAGACAGGATGCCCGCTCCACCGGTTAGCTGTAATTCCCAGAGCCTCACTTGCTTTTTCCCTTTTTATTTTATCTTTCTATTGTTGTTGTTGTTTATTTACTCAATTCCACAGCATTAATCTCAATAGACTCCCATATGGGGCTTCTGGGTGGAGATCTGTATTTAGGGTTTCTTATTAGATCCATCGAGCTTGGCTGGAAAGAACCCAGTGCAAATTAGTTTTATGGGCTCACTCGCCAACTCCGTCTGGCCTATATAGGAAACGCAGTGAACAAAACAGGCCAAAGGCCGCAACTACCAGCTGCCCTTACATTTTGGCTCAATTGTCCCTGAACTAGGAAAGGAGTTGGCCTTTCTAACACTAGAACATTCACATACCTTGACACACAAACATGATGGCCGCCTCACAAATATGGAAAGGGGAGCTGTGGTTCGTCTTCCCACTCTGCCCTTCATTGAGCCTCCGCTGACTTCTTTATGCCCCACCCCTGCAACTGGCCATTTTCCCCAGCGGGCACTTCAGCCAACTCTTTGTCTGGTTGGTTGTGTACCAACCAGGGACTCCACGTTGGACACAGGCGTGACCCCTGGAGATCTGAAAGCAAAATGGCCACACAGTACTGTAGGTGGTTCAACATCTAGGAGGGTCTCTGGGACCCAAGCAATGAAGCCTGCTTCAAATCCTACCTTCTGAAGCAGGTGTCTTTATGCTCTGAAAAGAAGTGGGGAAAAGCTGGAATGTTGCGAGAATTTCTTTCCATTGTAAGGTGTGTAGGTAGACTAGGGAATCTAGAGGACTCCCTTCCGTGTTTCAGGGATCCCAAAATGGCAATTCTAGGAAAGTAGGGACGCACTATTAGAAAAATCATCAGCCGAGCCAGCAGGTGGCATGGTGGTTAAGGACGCTGGACTCCCACAAGGCCTACCACAGTTCAAGTCCCGGACCTGGCGGCTTGCTTTCTCACTTTCCCTTTCTCTCTCTCTCGCTCTCACGCTCTCTCTGATCAACTTAAAAATAATAAAGTAAAATAATTATTTTGGGGACCAGCAGGTGGTGTGGTGGTTAAGGCGCTGGACACTCGCATGTGGCTAACCAAGGTTCGAGTCCTGGACCTGGTGGCTTGCTTTCTCACTTTCCCTCTGTGTGTGTGTGTGTGTCTCTGTGTGTGTGTGGTTAAAACCTAAAAAATAAATAAATAAATGAGTAAATAAAATTAAAAATAAAATAATTCTTTTTCTTTTTTTGGAGAGGTTTTTGCTATAGGGTGCGTGTGCTCACCAAAAAGACAGAAACAGAAAGTGAGAAATTACCCCCCAGGGTGATTTATTTATAAATAAATGAGTAAATAAAATTTAAAATAAAATAATTCTTAAAAAAAAAAAAGAAAAATCTTCAGCTCCATCACAGAAATCTAGCCATGACCCTCCAATAGGGCAAGGAGACATCTCTACTATAATAGCATCTGGACCCTCATCCCGAGCTCCCGCCCCTAAGATTGGCATTTTCCATGTGCCATAGCTACCACCGTCCTTATTTAGGGGGCCTGCCGGGGCCGCTCATGTATTGCCATGTCCTTTTTTAATTGTGGAGAGACAAAAATATATAAACCACACTTTACCCAGGATTCATGGGTGGAAAAAAAATAGAAAAACAGATTAAAACTGTACACTAAATATCCAGTTTTGTGATCTGAATCACACATGACAGCCTTATATAGCTCAGTGACATAGAATGGATTCTTACACGCTAGAGCAAATCTCTGGTGGAGTGTTCATTGGTGCACAATGGAGCTAAGTGCAAAGGAACAAAATACAGAAAGTTTCATATTATATATAATACCGAGGGTCAGTTAGACTTATTTATTCTGAGATCCTGTCCTCATTCTTATTATCATAAATACCTTACTAATAATAGGTTGCATTTACTTTTTTGATATTCTTATTTGCTACAATAAAAAGTCAGTCATTCTGATTTATTTCTCCAGTTTTAAAATTTTAGTCATCCCAGAAATCCAAATATTTAAGGATCACCACAACAAAAAAGTGAATCTTTGCCTTATCTCCAGTTGGCCTCAATATGACACAGAGTCCTTTTCCCTCATCGCTATGAATCCCATCACCCGGAACATATCCAGAGCTCTTAAACTACAGATACAAGACAACCACATTTCCTCCCCAAAATAGGGGTTCACCTTCACTCCAACACCAAAGTATCAAGTCAGACTTTCCTCTGAGGATTCTCCTCTTTCCCTCTAGCTTTGAAGATAAATTGGCTTCTGATAGATGCTGAGATGACATCTACCCCATGGAGACAAAATGGCACCAGTAGCTCTTCAGTGTTTTTCTTGCCTCTTAGGCAAGTCAACGATGTCCTTTCCTTTCCATGTACACTTACAAATAGTATTATATTTATCCAGTTGTATGTATTCTAGGAGGAGCTTGCAACATGGCCCTACGTAATAAGGCCAGCTAACTTATTTGTTGAATAAAGCCCTTGAGAAACTAGTTGTTTAGTCATTTCAGTTCAGAAATACCAATTTTTTATCGATATATTTAATAACCAAAATGAAAAACCCAACCAAATTGGGTTATCTAATGTCTAATTCCTCAGTAAGTTATCGAATACAGTTCTTGGTCACATGTAAAAATAAAAAGTGTATGAAATGTCATTTGGTTCATCCCTGAGAATTAAAGAAAGGACTTGGGATCAGTTTTTGCCTACAGGAGATCCCTAAAGGGTAGCAGGAAAATCAAACACCATTCTTTAAAAGTCAGCCCTTTGGAAACTGTAAGCCACAGAAGAGTAAGTCATGCCTGTGGACTAGAATGTTGACTGCTAGATTCTTTCTGTATTTATGGTATTCTTTTTTTCCTGGGCTTTTAGTGAAGTTTGTTTACATGTTCCCACTGTGCTCAGCTATCTTAAGGAAGAGCCTTAAGTCTACTATCTGAATTATAAGTACTGAAAGATAAGTCTGCCTTTGAATTAGGGGTTAGAGAAGAGCAGGAACAGAAGACCCTGTGCGAGCATGTGGTTACCATGTGGTCTCCCAAGGAAATACATACACATCTTGAGAAAAGAAAGAGAAGTCACAGACACACCTACCTCCCTCCCATGAGGGAGTCTTTTTGCAACGGCCAATTTTAGAGAACATGTTCTTATTTTATTAAAGACATCACTAGATCTTCTTAGGTGGTCAGTCAATATAAGGACAGAAAGTTAATGTTTGAAATTTGTGCCATGAAGCTTGTTGGTGGTCTTGACAGAAACCACTGAGGTGAAGGGGCAGAGATGAAAGCCTTTGTACTGGGTCGTTGGAAAAGGCATGACACATTTTTACATAGAAAAACACATCATGACTTTTCTGATGACCTAATGGAATGTTGAAGGTGAATTCAGTGAGAAAGTGGAAGTAATATTTGCAGACCGGAAAGACAGGCTATCCTAAGGCATGGGGTGGTTAAAACTCAAGGAGGCACCGAGATGGGAATCAGACAGCATCTCAGTATTATGGGAAAGATCATTTAGGAGGATACAAATCAATGATAGAGAGGAAAGAGGGAATGAGCAATGGAGCAGAGACCTAAACAAAACGGGGGGGATAAGATCCAGAGCAGGTATGAAGACAGAAACAACTAAGAGAAGAAGGATATAGCCTTCGTTTTAATAACAATAAAAGGGAAATAGGTACTGTTGCGATAGGTTTGGATCTTTAATTTTAAAAATGAAGACAGTAATAAAGTCCCATCTTATGATTTCTGCATTTATAGTGACAGTGTGTTATCAGCTGAAATTATGGGGAGAGGAGGTTTTGAAAAGGATTTTTAAGGGGCTGGCAGGTGGTGTGGTGGTTAAGGCACTGGACTCCCATTTGGCTGACCAAGGTTGAAGTCCTGGACGAGGTGGATTGCTTTCTCTCTCTCTCACCCGCTCTCTCTCTCTCTCTCTCACACTCTCTCTCTCTGATCAAATTAAAATAAGTACATAAAGTTAAATAATTTTTTCTTTAAAAAAAAGATTTTAAAATGATGCTTGATTTTAAAATACTTGGAATCATGGAGTAATACTGAGAAGCCACTGGGGCCTGATATGTGGATTTCTTCCTCAGCCATATTGTCCTTTGTCACATTTAGATATAGAAAAGACAAGAGAAGTTGAATGGAGGTTTGACTTTTACAACATTTACACAGCAAAGGGAGGGAAGACAAAAGCATTGAGGATATTTGGAAAGGAGAAATTATAAGAATCAATCATGACATCTGAGCTAGAAAGGAAAGAAAGTGATAGGGAAATGAGTTGAAGGATTATGAATAAGCAATGAGATCTACAGATTGAATGGCATGAAGTGAGAAATACCAGAATAACTGTGGTTGGAGCAAAGGATATCTGCTTTTGAGATTTTTGAAGTGGGTAGAGATGAAAAGATCATTACAAAGAGAAGTTAAAATCCTGAGAAGCCAAGTTCTCATGAATGATGAGGGGAGTAAGAGGAGGAAATGATTCTGAGGCCAACATTTCATGACAAAAGGAAAGTGGCTAGGAAGATGTCTATCATAAGTGGTCATGGAAAAAAGATGATGGTCCGCCTAGAAGGACTGAGCCTCAAAGATGCAAAAGGAAGAGGGGGGTCTTGGTCTAAAGGCTACACAGGTCAGAGATGGAAAATGATGTCTCCTTCTGGTCACCCAGGGCACAATTTACTAAAGAAAAACAGCTCTACAAAGGAGAAGGCTGCTGAGTAGAGAGGTCTTCAGGACCCAGCCAGATGTCATCCCAAGTGGTGACGTGGACATTTATGGGCCAGTTCCAGGCTCTCGGGTAGTTTACCTCCCAGGAGGGTGGCCGGGATTTCAAAATAAGGAAGAGCTGTCCAGGGATGAGAGTTTAAAGACAGAGAACAAGAAGAGGACAAGCAGAGGAGAGAGGCATGATGGAACTGTTCTGAGATACTGCTTTTTCTATTACCACAATTACAAGGGTTATTGTGTGTCCACAATGTACAGGCAAGTGTTTTACATGTATTATCTCACTTAACCCTCACAATAACCTAGGAGGCACGTTGCCTCATTGTTCATATTACAAAAGATGAAAATGGGACTTAGGCCATATAATTTGCCCCAAAATATACAGCTTTTCAACAACAGAGTCTGACTCAGGCTAGGTGGCGCAGGCCACAGCGTACTGGTGCCAGAAGCCACTTGGCCCATCATAGGTTCAGATCCCTGACCTGGTAGACCCAAAATGGTTTGAGATCTGCAAGGCTAAAGAACAGAAGGTGCTAGCAGGTGGTGTGGTAATTAAGGTACTGGACTTTCACATGGCTGACCACGGTTCAAGTCCCAAACCCAGCAGCTTAAAAAATCATGCCAGGCACATGTGGGAATGTGCCCAGAATTCCAACAGGAGAATGAAGGAGAGGGGACTGCAGCATGACCGTCCCTCTGGGGGATGATTTCTCACTTTCCCTCTCCCTAATTCTCTCCAGTGAGTGCACATGTCCTATAACAAAGATAAAAATAATAATAAAATAAAATAAAAAGAAGGAAAAGGGATTGCAGCTTAATCCAACCCTGTTGAGATATTTCTCTCTCTCTCTCTCTCTCTTCTCTCTCTCTCTCATGCATGTGCTATCTCAAATAAAATAAAATTTTTTAAAAAGAGAACTTAATCATTATTTTGCATTGCCTATCATTTGTAATGGATGTATTTCTGAATTAGTTAATCATAATCTGAATTTTGTAAATCGAGCCACAGTTATAATTTATGAGAGGAGTTCAACATTTCAGGGAGCACTATTCTGAATCCTTTGTCAATGCAAAACTAACTTCCCCCAATGGACATCTCCTCATTAATCAGTTTGGTCAGTCTCAATCTTCTTGAAGCATGATTAGTTTTGATTGAAAGGTATCGTTACATAGTATCTAGGTCAGAGATGACCTAAGCTTTTTAAAGATGAGAAGCGGATTTAAAAACAAAACAAAACAAAAGACCCAATAAGACCAGTGGCAAAACAAGAATTACACCAAGACATTACGGCACTACTCACTATAAAACATTTCAATTCTTTACTCATTAGCGGAGTTTTCTTTTCCATGGATGTATTTCAAATGAAGAGATGCTATAAGTAGAAAACAATACATACGGGTTCATTAGTCTTGCTCTTTTAAAGATAAATGCTGTATGTGGAATAAAGGCTGTGAGCAAGAAATTATAAGCAGGTTCCCATATGCTAGATATCTATTCCCACAGCTCCTATCATCATGGTTTCTGGGCACTTTGACAGATAGATGAGGCTAATTCAGGCAACACAGTACATTCAGACGAGTAGGTGAAAATCCTCTTTCTCTTTAACTCCCTGCCTCAAAAAACAAGAATTCATTGGGAAGTAAGAAGAATAAAAGATTTTCGAGAATGGAAACATAAGAGAAAAGCTAGGTAGAAGTCTTAATCTTTTGGTTACAGATAATAATGTTGACTATACCACCCTTTGATCGAGGTGTTTGTAAATCTATTCTAAGTAAATAATCTTCAATGGGGAAAATGTTGCATGCTAATTATCATAGCATTAGATAGAGGAAAATACAAAAGAAAGCAAGAAAGAAGTGTTCAAAAGAGGGAGATAATTTTAAATAATTTATAGCATGTATTTCTCTGAATGCTATGTACTGTGAAAAATCATATTTGTAAAACTATAGAATTATTAGGGGGAAATTTTATGATATAGTGTCAAGTGAAGAAAGTGGGTTGGCATATGTGAACGGTGTGATGATATCTGTAAAAAAACAAGTTTGAGTTTGGCCGTTGAGACAAGGAGACATTTTTTCCTTGGTCCTATTAACTTTTCTGTATTTCTAAAATTTCCATTAAGAAAAATGTCATGTTTTAAGATATAAAAGATAATATCATGACCTGGAGGTTTAAGAGCTGAAAATTCTATTAATAATCACATATTAAAAATTCATTGTTATGAGTTTCCAATAAGTACATCATTACTCTTCCAATAAGTAGAGTATTTTAAAATATATTTGGGGGTCTGGCAGGTGGCATGGTGGTTAAGGCACTGGATTACTACATGGCCAACCCCAGTTTGAGTCCCGGATTTGTAGGCTTGCTTTCCTACTTTCCCTTTCTCTCTGTCTCTCTCTTTCTCTGTCTCTCTCTTGTCAAATTAAACAAATAATAATGATGATACTAAATGAAATAAAATAACTCTTTAAAAAATATATTTTAATCAAATTTTTCTGATTTTATATACTTTGAAGTGTGAGCAGTTTGATTAATTTTAACAAGCGGACACAGCCATAGAACCACATACAATCAAGATGGAGAACATATCCACCATTCTGAAAAGTTCCCATGTGCCTCTTCCATCAAATCCTCCTAAGCATCTAGAAGAGGCAACTACTGATCTGTTTGCTATCACTGTAGGTTGTTCATTTCTCTTGCTATAAAATGTTAGGCAAGAGTGCTCTTTGTACCTTGCCCCTCTCAGCCAGTGTAAGTTTGAGGTGAATCCATGCTGTTGCATGACTCAGTAGTTACTTTTTCTTTCTGTGTATATATATTCTACACCGTATGTATATGTACCACACACTCTTGTCCATTTGCCTATGGGTGGTCATTTAGGTTGTTTCTATTCAAGGACATTATGGATAAAGATGTTATGAAGATTTGGATTCAAATCTTCAAGTGGACATATGTTTTCATTTCTCTTGGGTATTTACCAGAAGAATTCTGTGTTGAATGATACGTTTATGTTAGCTTTATAAAACCAAATAAAAAAAAAAGCAAAATAACTTTATGTTGTTCTTGCAAATGGTTTTAACTATAAAGATTCCAGGAAAATAGGCAAGAATTTCACAGAGAGGACACAATAAATTCAAACCATCCTAGGAAAAAAAATCTATGCAAAGGACTTCATGAAATTTAAAAATGTCTGTTCTTCCAAAGACGGCACTAAGGAAATGAAAAGGCAAGCAACAGACAGACTGGGAGAAAATATTTACAATACGTACATGTGAAAAAGGACTTGCATCTGAATATATAAATAACTTTTACGACTCAATGATAAGAACTCAAAAGCCCAATAAAAACATGGGCAAAAGATTTGGACAGACATTTCTTCAAAGAAGATAAACAGATGGCAAAAAAGCACATGAATAAATGCTCAATATCATTAGTCATCAGGAAAATGCAAATTAAAATCATGATGAGATGCCACTACATTTTGACTAAGATATCTAAAATTACTAAGATTGACAATACCAAGTGCTGCTCAGTGTATGGAGCAACTGGAACTTTCGGACACTGCCTTCATTAGATGTTGTAGCTCACTGGTATCTTAAATGAGAGAGGGATTATTTCTTGAATCAGGGTCTGAGATTTAATTAATCATACTTGATTCTATTCATACTTGATTTCTATCTCATGATGTCCTTAGATTTAACTAAATCTTATGGTTAGATTATTGTACATAGTGTAGCTCAGTATTAAATACTTTCCACATCAAGAAAGAAATACTTATTATTGACCTGAGAAGTTATTTTAGGGTATCATCTCTGAACCAATACATATTCTTACATTCAATATCTCACTTCGAATTTGTCCTCATTTTTATAAATACTTTAAGAGGCCATATATTTTAATGCCTGTCACCCAAAGGAATAAAACTCAAAGCAAAAAATTAACAAATTCAGAAGTTATCTCTCAGTTTATGCATCAGTTCCAGAATCTAACTAAATGTCCCTTTGACTCAAGCAGAGCTTCATGGATTCAATTAGAACGCCAATCGTGCTAGGTTGTGAGGTTTGAACTACGAGATTAGGAAAATTCAAATATGGTTTCATTTACTGTAGAATTGTAATTTCCTGTAATCCTCTCACAACCTGTCAGACAGTTCAGTAGCCTCTTTGAAGTGAAAACAGAAGATCACTCCTGAATTTCGCCTGTTGTACTTCTCTGCAAGCCTTATTTGTTGTAAAAGCCTTATTTTGTCTACGTTATTGTAATTTTCTTTTCACCCAGCATTTTTGGGGTTATGTTATTGTAATTTTCCAAACCTAAAACCAGAGACTTTAGGCAAAGCTGAAAGGAAGAAAATCTGAATGTGTTGTTTACATGCCAGAAAAATGAAGTTTTCATAATATGTTGATGATTTATGGAAATAGTGAATCAGAATATTTTAAATCAGATGTTTTCCCTAGCTCTTCAGAACACACACCCACTAGAGCTATAGCCATAACCAATGTTCTTATCACGCTACAGCAGAAACATGTTTGATGGTGTACTATTGAGACCTCGTGTGTGGACATCACGTTAATTTTATGGCTTACTAAGTTTCCTGTGTATTCTCTTTTTTGAGAGAAAGAGTTTTTGCTATAGGGTACATGTGCTTGCCAGAGAGACAAGCCACATCACAATCCCTTCTCCTCTATTCTCCTTTTGGGATTTTGGGCATGCACACACATGCACCTGGCATGAGTTTGAAGCCACCAGGACTGGGAATCAAACCACAGTCAACTATGTGGCAGTCCAGTGACATAACCTCTATGCCATCTGCTGGTCCCCAAGTTTTCTGTGTATTCTATCCTATATCACCTTACTGGCTCTTTTTCAGTATCAATGTTGATGAACTCTGCTTCATTGTTCACTGTATCCTAAATTTCTTTGAAATGTAGATACTTACACATTAAATCAGATGGTAGAGTTGTTTATGGTACAGCTTGTACCTTTTTGGAGAAACATATTTAATTAATTAAGAAAAAATAATACCATTTTGTAGGAAAAGCAAAAAAAAAAATGCAAGATCAAACTGAAAAATCAAATGGCTGAACTTTGTAAGCTATTATGATTGACCTCTAAACCACAAACAATGCTAAAGTTCTTGGGAAAACTCTGCTTCACTGGCACTCACAATGCATATTAACTCAGAAGCACAGCCCTGCCAAAAATGTAAACCAGTCGCTGTTTATAAATGTGAAGAGAAAATTAGCACATGAGCAAAAGGAAAACACACGTCTTCGGTGTCAGCCTTTCTGTGAACTTCTCCACAGTGATGAGAGTTGCATTTGCTGGTTTTCGCAGAGGTGTGATGGACAGAGGGAATGGTACACCTGGAGTGAAGGCTGCAGCTGTTGACAGTTGCAGGCTGGAGCTCAGTCAGGTAGAACTGTGCTCACTGTTAGTGAGTCCTGACTAACAGAGGCCCTTCAAGTGCAAGTCTGGCAGAGGTCCCCGACTACCTACACTTAGACTCACGAGAGTGTCCGCAAAACACGCCGTCCACGCCTGATTTCTTCTTCAAGTGAACTAAGAGCCTCTGGGCATGGGACTTGGGCATCAGTATTTCCTAATAATGCCTATGGTCCGATGCTCAGTAGGTTTAGAAAATCTTATATCGAAGCCAACTTTTCACAACTGTTTTCAACCCAGGCCTCTAATGATAGAAAGTAGGGTCAGAAATGGAAGTTCCAGGGCTATGTTCAATTTATTAAAAAATCCTACCTACATCCAGGTTTTTGGTTTGTTTACTGGCTAGTCTATAATTATATTGGCCCAATACTATGTTAGAAAAGACAAATTAATTTTTTTGATAAGCATAAAATGAGGAAATTAATTATTATATATTTTTTAAAAAACTTTTTTTAGGGCTAGCAGGTGGTGTGGCAGTTGAGGTGCTGCACTCCCACATGACTGACCATGGTTCAAGTCCTGGATCTGGAAGCTTGCTTCCTAATTCTCTCTCTCTTTCTCTCTCTCTCTCTTGGACATGCTCCCTGCAGTAATTAAAAAATAAATTAAAAAAACATTTTTTAGTAGACAAATACTTCTAACCATGGACTCCATTTGGGAAGACCAAGAAAGAAGATTTCTGGTGACTAGTTGAACATCCACAACATCCATTCTTTTTTTAGGAAAAAAAAAATTGTGTCTTTGTTTATAAAGAATTAAAGTAGGACAGAGAGACAGAGAAGAGAAAGACAGTGCCTCTAACAGGATCTTGATGGTGCAACCACCTCTGGCCTCAGTTGGCCCCAAGTAAGGGGAACACACGTGCCTGAGGCACTTGGGGAGTTCTCCAGACATGAACCTGCAGCCTTCCTGTGTGGGCCAACCTCATGGAATGTCACCTATTTTTTATGAGACAGATTTTTGCTCTGGGACACATGCACTTGCCAAAGAGACAGAGAGATAGAAAGTAAGAAATCACCACCCCCCCAGAGGGGTGATAGCCACACCACAATCCCTACTCCTCCATTCTCCTCTTGGGATCTTGGGCACAGACGCACATGTACCCAGCGTGAGTTTAAGCCACCGGGTCCGGGACTCGAACTACAATCGGCCATGTGGAAGTCCAGTGATATAACCGTTATGCTATCTGCTGGTCCCACAGAGTTTTGCCTTTTATTGCAGTGCCATCATCCAGGCCCCAACCCTGATTCCATATTGGTGAAGATATTCCTCCGCACTGTCACTTTGAACCTAGTTGAGTTTACCACCCGATTCCGGGATGAGCATGTGACAAAGACTACATAATCCCAACATCACAACCGTTTGGCCAGAATAATTTGTTCAAGTCCATGAAGGTGGCGCTAGTCAGGCTATCAGTTCAAAGGTCAGCTCTGCAATTTTTCTAGAGTGGTATAAAAGAAGTCTGAGCCACCAGGGCTACTATGAGATAAAATTTTATGTGAACAAGAATGTAGAGACTAGCAAAGAACACAGATAGTCCACCGTAACTCGTGGACTTAACAGTTACGGAGTTCGTTAAATGTCATCTCGTTAAACTTGTTTGCTCAGTCACTCATTCATTCTGAGAAAGCAAATTCAGATAGGAGTTCTGTTACCAGCAGCCAAACAAGTTCTGATGAATTCAAGACACTTGTACTAGTGAAATTGTCAGAACTCTGAAGCCATCTAGAGATGCTTTATCGTTTGATTTTGCTTGTTTTGAAAATAAATCAAGCTTTAACTTATCTGCACTGGAACCTCAAGGAAATTTCTATTCATTCACTCAATCTATCAACAAGTATTTAATGAGACCATCTGTGTCCATAGGCTCAGTCCTTACTCCAAATAAGTTTACAACCCATTCAGAAAAGCAAATAAAATATATTACAAATAACTGGGTGTTAAATAACACAGAAATTTGGATGAGAAAAAGTATTAATTAGCATGCTTTAAGTGTATTATATAAGCCAAATATCCTGAGACCTTGTAGAAGAATCCCCCAAAATTGTCAAGGGCTGCCCTGAAGGAGTATATAGTCAAAAACAAACACAGATACCAGAGACAAGTTAAGTGCACTACAAAGAAACACGCCGTGATATAATAATAAACATGATGCCTCTCTTTTAAAGTCTATATTTTTGAGAGAGAGAGAGAGAGAGAGAGAGATTTTTGCTACAGGGTGTGTGCACTTGCTGGAAAGACAGAGAGACAGAAAGTGAGATGTTGCACCATTGGGGGGATGGCCATGCTGCAATCCCTTCTCCACCATTCTCTTCTTGGGATTTTGGGCATGCATGCACAAGTGCCTGGCATGAATTTTATGCCCCTGGGTCCAGGACTCGAACCACAGTTGACTATGTGGGAGTTCAGTGATGTAACCATTTCACCATCTGATGGTCCAAGGCTACTTAGAACATTTTTCAATAAAAAATTGGCATTTAATCGAGCAAAGGAATAACAATGTTAACACATTAGCCAGCATGATCCCCACCCACACACCCGACTCCCCAGTAGTCTCTTACCATGTCTTTGGATTTCTCTCTGCTCAGTCAGCTAAGTTGTTCCCATCCAATTATTTCAGAGAACACTGTTAAGCAGAAAACAGAAGAAAAAAACTAATCACTTCTTGGCTTTTGAATTCAAAAGCCTAAAGAATGAGGCAAAGGAGCCATAATATCTCAAAAACATTTAGGATAAAATACCATGAGGAAATACACAGCTTTCTGTAGGTCTTTGTAGGCTATTTAGAAAATAATTTTCCCATGATATTGATAGAAGTTGAACCAAAACAAACAAACAAGCCAACCAGCAACAAACACACACACACACACACAAGCATAGACTTCGGGATATCCCAAAGTGAGGCCACTGTCCATGCTCCTAGGTCAAGTTCAGGGCAAGGAGCCAAACCCTTGAGAAGTTCGTAGAATTCAGGTGGAATCAAAAAAGGTGAAACCTAAGTGTAAAAGTGACTGCTGAGTGCGTTTAGGCGGATAGAGCCTTAGACAGTAACAGGATTTGCCAGTCTGCTGTGTGACAGAGAAAATGACTGGGTCTAGTCAGGGGGGTGCTCAGAGGTTGCAGAACACTGAACCTGAAGTCATGCTCACTGGAAGAAGATGTACGTCCATGGTGTCTTTTTTTTTTTTTTTTTTTTTGGTTAGGTTTTCACTATAGGGCATGTGCACTCGCCAGACAGACAGAGAGAGACAGAGAGACAGAAAGTGAGAAATCATCCCCCAGGAGGGATGGCCATGCTGCACTTCCTTCTCCTCCATTCTCCTCTCGGGATCTTGGGCACGCATGCACACGTGTCCAGCGTGAGTTTTAAGCCACCGGGTCCGGGACGCGAACTGCGGTCAACTACATGGGAGTCTAGCGACATAGCCATTACGCTAACTGCTGGTCCCCCGTCCATGGTGTCTTGAGTGGACTAACTAATGTCCAGATGAGACAATGCCACTGCCATTGGGAAGAGGAAGCATGGAAAATCAGACAAGGCAATGAATGCCTTCAAAGACGCCTGTGTGAGCAAATGACATTGAGAACCAGACTTTGCCTACCCCCACCTCTGCCCATGCAGAGTCACCCAGAACGCAAGACCTTAACCTTAAATAATTTATAAAGGCAGATGGAATATCTGTTAAGCTCTATAAAAAACTGTCATATTTAAGTAATCAAAACCTATTATCCCGCTGAATAATAATGTTCAAGTGACTGTTTCTAATGCAAAAACTTCTCTTTCATATTGATGATCACAAATTTCTGTGAGTGATCTCTTTCTAAAATGAAGCTGATCAAAATTTTACAACTGACAAATACGATCAACAGTCACCACATAACCTTAGAATAATCAAAGCTGAAAGAGTCACACTTCATCCTCTCAAAAACAGAGACATGACTGAAATATTTGCAAGCCAACAAGCACTAAAGGCATCGCTTCAAACAATGCTCGGTAATAGTACCACTTTCCCCACACTCCCAGAGCGATGAGTGGGTGGCTTAAGACCAGAGCAGAGTAAACCTCTGAGCTTTTATGCTGGGAGTAAATTAAAAAGTATTTATAATGTCACTCATTTGATGCCTCCACACTCATGCACCATTTACACCACGTCGTAGTGTGCTGCTTGACAACGTCATGTGTATTTCCAGGGTATGTGCTTTGTGCTATCAACAAAAGCTGTTTGAGGACAGGGACTGTGTCAGATTGAATCATTTAATGTTATTATTCAGTTCCTCTGTATGTGACAGTGTTGCCATTGACTCTTCCTGAAACTCTCTTTAAACTTTGCTTCTTCCTGGGAATATTTGGTCACTCCATAAATAGTTCCTGACCACCTGCTCTGTAGGAGGTAAGGTCCAAGGCCCTGGGAAGGCTGTAAAGAAGACAAGGTTTTGGTTCTGATTGAGTCTACATTCCAATGCAGATAAAACAGGCAATTCAAACACAAATAAATGCATCTTCAGTAACTTCAGATTGTGAGGAGTGATAGAAAGAAAACAGAATAATAGGATAATATGAAAAGGCTACGTTTATTTAGGGTTATCAGGAAAGGCTTCTCTGAAGAGGTGTCTGAGGAGCTGAGACTTAAAGGGTTGGAAGGAATCAGGTTTGCAATGATCAGGAAGTCAAGAGAATGAAAATACCACGGCTCAGAGGCAGCGTCAATGCTTCCAGGCAAGAAGATCAGTTTGCATTAAGCAGAGTGATCCAGAGAGAGGGTGATAGAAAGACCTGGAAAGGCAGGCAGGGCCAGTCTTGTCGAGCCCTATAGGCTACGTCTCTGCTCTACCTGACGCTCCTCTTCTCTTTCTAACTATCTCACCCTCGTCTCTTTCATGAGCTCTTCCTGCTCTAGCTAGCTCTCTAACACTGGTGCTCTCCAGATGTCATTAACATTTGTTAATCCTTGGATAAGAGAGCAAAAAGAGGCACTTTCTTCTCCTTCTAGACTTTTACCAGGTTAACAGCAACCATCTGCTGAAAACTCCAAAATCACTATGCCCAGAGATACACTGTATGAATTATGACTCTTAAGGCCCATCCATGGCTATGCGACCATGTGAGGGTCGGCGGAGCACCACTGTCTATGGTGCTCTGTAAACCCATAGCCAGGCTGGTGGGAGTGGTGGAGTCGACATGTGGCCATTATATCTAGAATCAACATGCATGATTTGTAGAACGTCTATGATCAAGGCTAAGAACAATGTAACCCATAGCAAAAACAAATGTAAATAAAAAATAAATTTTCTGCTGCAAATATATTACACCACTATGGCACTTCTCTCATGGCAGGGTACACACTGCCCTCACCTCCTCTAACCTTCCTGAAGGTTGAGTTTCCAGTGAAGGTTGTTTCCTACCGAACATCTCATGGGCTGTCATAGGCATTTGTCCAGGAATTAAGGTAGAGTGCTTTTCTACTCCTACCCCAAAAGAATGTGAGAATTTAACCTAGACAAATGAATAATTTTATATCAAAATATGTCTCTAATGTTGAATAGCCTTGGAATAATGATAAGTACTTTAGAAAGGCTACTGTTGGTTATTTACACTTACTGCATGGCAATCAGTGGAGTGCTTGTAACTCCCTTGAAGGGCTTCGACGGCAATTGCTCAGACAGCAGCCCTGATCTTCCCCATAGCATCAGATCCGTACATAAAACTGCCTCCTGAGCCAGTCGGAGAGAGAAAGAGGAGAAAGCAACCCTCTAATGCAGAATGGCCATGCCACAATCCTCTCTCCTTAATGCACCTAGAAAAGAAACACTCAGGTAAATTCTCTTTACAAGCTAAATATGTATGATGATTGAATATATTAAAATAATGATAATAATACATTTTTAAAAAGAAACACTCAGCAGATCCAAAGCTGAACTCGTCACTCTCCTCCACAAACCCAGCCCTACTCTTCCTCACTCTGACGTATTTTAATGCCATGGTTGTACTTTCAGTTGCCAATGTCAGAGCCCAGGACCGAGTTAGACTCCTTTTCCTCCATCTCCCATACCCAGTCAACTAGCGGGCAGGGCACTTCCAGTTTTTCACTTCTCATTGATTCCCTCCAATCTTTTCTTTCTCTACATTTCCATGACCTCTGTTCAAGTTTTGTCCTATCAACTTTCACTAGCTTTCTTTTCTTTTCTTTTTTTTTTTTTTTTTTTTTTTTTTTTTTTTTTTTTTTTTTTTTTTTTTTTTTTTTTTTGAGAGAGAGAAATCTTTTGCTATAGGGTACAGGTACTTGCTGGAGAAACAAGAGACAGAAAGTAAGAAATCATTCCTCAGGTGGGACGGCCATGCTGCAATTTCTTCTCCTCCATTCTCCTCTTGGGATTTTGAGCATGTTTGCACATGTACTCAGCATGAGTTTCAGGCCACCAGCTCCAGGACTTGAACCTCAGTTGGCCAGGTGGGAGTTCAGCACATTAACTGCTATGCCACCTACTGGCTCCTATTTATGTTTTATTTTTATGCTGGAGGGCATTCTATAAAACTCACCAAAGAGAAACAGAGAGAGGAAAAAGGACAAAGCACCCCTATAAAGCAGGGTGGCCATTCCACGATCCTCTCTGCTCGCTCTCTGCCTCTTTTCAGGATTTTAGTCATGAATGCCCACACACTTGGCAGATTTCTCAAGCCACTGTGTCCATGTGCTTGACCAAGAGATACAGAGAGAAACAGAGAAAGAGAGAAAGCCTCAAGGTCCAAGACTTGAACCACAGTCAGTCACATGGGAGTCCAGCACCTTAACCACCATACCACTTGCTGGCTCCTCTCACTAGCTTTCTAACTAGGTTCTTTATTTCCAGTTTTATTGCCTCTGAATTCCATTTATATACTAATATCTGAAAAGCTCACTGAAACCACTGTCTACACACAGCATTCCTTTGCTGAAATCTATTCAAACATTTCTTATTTCCTCAAATATGTCTAAAACTCTTGTTATTGCACATACATCCTATGGTAAAAACTTAAACAACAACAAAAAGCTAGCGAGAGCTGGCTCCATGGTTCACGTTCTGTGGTTAAGGCAGCGGGATCCCACATGGCCAACTGTGTCGTTCAGTCATGGATGTGGTGTCTTGACCTTTGTCCTTTCTCTCTGTTTCTCTTTGGTGAGTTTCCATCAGGAAATTATGTCAACTCTACCTTTGAGATTTACTCCGAATCTAACCCCTACACACCATTCTCACTGCAACCACCCTGTTCTAGAATATTAGGACCTCGAATTGGACTATTGTGAAAGTCTCCCAATTGAGTCCCTACTTGCACCCCATTCCCTGTAGCCTATTCTCTTCAAAGAAGTCAGATGAATACTTTTTAATGTTTTTTAACGGCAGTCATGTCATAGCATTATCTAATATTTTCTTATCTTATGTAAGTATAATCAAAATTTGTTACAAAGGCCCATGATCTGCCACCTTAAAGTCTCAACTTTCATCTCTTTTCTCTCCTTCTCTCTCTCTTCCCCAGCCACTCTTCCCTGACCATGCCAAGCGTGTCGTTTCTCACGGCTTTCACATTCTACTCCATCTGCCTTGGAAACTCTTCCCCTCACTGTGCACATGACAGACTCTCTACCTTCCCTTAGAGTCCGCATCAAAGGGTCTTTCTGTGACAATACTGACTAAACTATTATAGAACAACAAGCTCCCATGTGACTTTCCATGGCCCATACTCTGCTTATTTTCTCTGTATTACCATTCTTCTCTCTTATCAATACAATTCTGTATTAAGCAAGTTCGGGGTTTGCTGGGGTTTTTTTCTTTGTTTGTTTAAATTATCTGTCTTCCCCACTCTCATATAAGCTGTATGAGGACAGGGCTGATTTTCTGTCTCAGTTATCCAGTCTTTCACGTTTATAAGAGCATCAACATAATATTAATAGTTGTTGAGTAAATATTCCCTGAGTGAATGGATGGCCCTCCATATTCCTACATAGGCTATTTTTTCTGCCTGGCATAGTTCACCTTTTATTTTGTTCAAATTCCTTTTTCTCAGCATAAACATCTCCACTGTAAGGCCTTTCCGGAAACTCCAGTTCGGTGTAGTTGTTTCTCCTCTCTGTAGCAATAGGAGTGAATGTGTCATTGTCTAGCAATCTGTCAATTAAAATGACATGAATCGATGCCTTCCCATTGCATAAGACTTCAATATCCACCCTACGAGGGAACATGTCTTCATTCTACACATTCAGTGAGCAGGTATTAATCATTTAGTGCGAAGCACTGGGAATTAATTGACTAGCCAGGCAAGGCTCTCATACACGATGCTCAGTCAAATATCTTACTCTTGGATAGACTCCCAACACTTCATATTACTTGGCACACGCGGATGATTAACAACTGTCTCTGTGTGGGTTGATTATCTTATATCTTACGTTCGAAAAATGGATTCTCCTCATTTTCCCTCTTTTTTTCATTAGAATAAAGGGTGTGAAATGTAGAGATATTAACTTGGGTTTTCCTATATTGTTTCCACAACTCTATTCCTTGTCCCAAAAATCAAATTTATGTATTTTCCCCAGAAAAGGAAGAACCAAAAGAGTCTGAAGAGAGTAAAGAAGTGAATTAAGCTTCTGGTTGGTTTATTTTAAAGTCAATTTTTTTGATAAACAATTGACGTACACTAAAATATACTCATTTTTAAGTCTATACATTTTGATGAGTTTTGAATAATTTATCAAGCCATGCAACCACCATCACTATGAAAATATAGGCCATTTTTATCACCCTGAAAGTTCCCTTACCTCCTTCCCAGACAATCCTATCAACAACCTCAGTCCCAGGCAACCAATAATCTTTGTTCTTTCCATTTAAATTAGATTTGTCTTTTCTAGTTTTATACACATAAAATGATTTAGAACGTACTCTTTTGGAACTGACTATGTCTGCAAAGCCTAATGTTTTTGAGATTTAGTTATACTGTTGCTTACGTAAGTATTTCATAGCATTTCATTCCTTTTTATTGCTAAATAGTATTCCATCATATATGGATATATAGCAATTTGTTTATCCATTCATCAACTGATGGATATTTAAGTTATTTCAGCTTAGAGTAATTAAAAAGAAAGCTGCCATGAACAGTTGCAGTATGAGTCCGCTGGATAACTGTTTTTACTTTTCTTGCAAGAATACTTTAAAGTAGAAATAATAAATATATGAAGGGACTTTGAAACACCCATGAAAAAGAGAAATTAAAACTATAAGTTTATTGGGACCAGCAGTTAGCATAATGGCTATGTCGCTGGACTCCCACGTAGTCGACCGTGGTTCGCGTCCTGGACCTGGTGGCTTAAACTCACGCCAGGCGCATGTGCATGTGTGCCCAAGACCCCGAGAGGAGAATGGAGGAGAAAGGATTGCGGTGTGACCATCCCCCCTGGAGGGTGATTTCTCGCTTTCTGTCTCTCTGTCTCTCTCTGTCTTTCTGGCAAGCGTACGCGCCCTATAGCTAAAAAATAAATAAATAAATAAACCTCTCCAAAAAAAGGAAAAAAAAACTATAAGTGCAAAAATATTTTGAAATTCATGCATAGTTTTTCATAATGCATATTTTTTATTAACTTATCGAAGACCACTTGCCTGTTTAACTTAATAAGAAACTGTGAAATTTTCTACTGTGACTCAACGCTTTTGCATTCCCGCCAGAAAAATATGAGAATTCCAGTAGTTTTGCAGGCTTGTCAGCACTTGGCATGGTCATTCTCTTTCTATCTATTTCTTACAGATTTCAAGGTCTGCTCATGTCTTGATAACTAGGGCAGAGTTCAGGGAATACGTGAGCCTTGGAGAATAACAAGAACTGATCTGAAAGTGTGTTCTTGCAGGCAGCTCAATGAAGTCCAACAGGTGAGAAGCATTGCTACGTTGTCGACCCTAAGAAGCTCCATGTCCTCGAAAGACTGAAAGCACTGATAAATTTTGCAGGGTAGGCAGATTCAGATACAAAATTTACAAAAAAAAAAAAAAAAAAAATGACGGTGTGTGTATGTGGGTGTCATAGATGTCGGCTCCTTGAAGACACAAATATTGCTGCTACACCTTTGGAAAGAAAATTAGTTGTCTGTGGATACTCATCATATTGAACAATTAGTAATTTTTGATCCAATATTAGTAGAGCAAAGAAATTTAACCAAGGCTGTCTTTCTCCGAAGGTGTTAGTAACTTAGAGGTAACCTTTTATCCTCAGACATTCTCTAAACTAGATAAAGTACTTTGTACTTTGCTAGGCTTAGAAACCTTGGGACTAGCAGATGGAGTAATAGTTATATCACTGGACTCCCATGTAGCTGACCGCGGTTCGAGTCCTGGACCCAGCAGCTTAAAACTCATCCCAGGTACACGTATATGCATGCCCCAAATCCTGAGAGGAGACTAGAGAATGGATTGCAGTGTGGCCATCCCCTTGGGGGGGGGGGGGTAATTTCTTGCCTTCTTTCTCATGTCTTTCTAGCGAGCACAACAACAACAACAACAAAACTCTCTAAAAAAATAAAAGAAAGAAAAAAAGAAAAGAAACCTTATCACTTAAAGTTGGGTCTTCATGGTCATTTCTTAAGTTTTTTTCCCAATTTAGATTTGTAAGATTCTTTGTGAGATCATATTCAGTTAGCACTTCAATTTACCCTTTCACTTCTAGACCTTCTCCCTGACTCTTCATGGAAAAAGCCCATAAAATATCTTCAATATTTTAAATAAATTATGGACATTTATACCAAATGTAAAACTCTTTCTACAGCTTAATTTTATTTTCCTATTGGCTCAAGGAAGTTGTTTAATATTCATTCATTTATTTATTTTTTAAAGTCATTTATGAAATGATGATTGACTATGTTCTAAATCATTATCATGCACTATATAAAATTCATCATCTACTTAAATTTCATCCAGTCAGCTCTCTGATATGTCTAAAAAATTTTATTCATATCTCCCAAACCTTTAGTCATCTTTATGTTTCTCTTCTACTTTTTTCTTTCTTGTTCTAAAGATCTGCACTTGGTTCAAAAGTCCGGAGATGAATCCAATAAACATCTGACCTAATGCAGAAAAAAAACAACAAACAATAGCAACAAATATCTTTGGTATGAAGACATAGAATGCATAAGTTTTCCTAATTACAAAAATGATGAATTTTATTGCCTTATATTCCTGAAGTAGTAAATTTGCAAGAAAGAGAATAGTGTAATATTATAGAAATCACCTCTAATCCCAACATGCAGAGATAATCCTCTTTAGAATTGGTTGTATTTCTTTCCTATGCATATTATTTTAAGTAGATCCAACTGACAAGTTACGCATTTTCTTGCTTTTTCCACTGTCCTGTAATTTAAATTATTTACAAAATATAATAATATTATGTTTTATAATGACATCATAATTTAATTAATTACTGCCATGCTGTTAGACAAATAGATTCCTTGCAATTAAATAATGATACAAAGAATTCACTTACTATCCAAGTGAAGCCTTAATCATTTTGCCACAATTGAATAAAGTCTATTATTTCTGATCGGTATACATAGTGTTAACTTTTTTCTTGGAGACTACAATACTCTAGGTTTTTAAAATTTCCATTTGTGTTTACCAAGGTCACTTCAAATGTATTTCTACCAAATGTATGAATTTAGCAATGGAACTTTAAATGACTGTATTATAAATAAGTGACACTTGAACAGAAAATATATAGAAGGACATCTCTGCTATAAACAAAACAAATAAAAATATTCTTTTAAAAATAAAAAAAAAGTTAGAATAATATCAAAAATGAGCAGGGAGCTTATATATTCTAGAATTCAAATTAGCCACTAAAGATAGCTACATAGCCTATTTGGGGCAGTCCATTTCACAATAAATTATGTTTGACATCATGAATGATAACTAAAAGAATCTGAGTTCTTATTAGTCAGAGCTTGTGAATTAAAATCAGCTTTTCCAATGCAAGCATTTACGTTATCATTTTAATCATGGCTACTATTGTTACCATTTAATATTTGAGAGGGAACACGGAGATGTATCATTTGCTTTGTATTTGCAGGAAGTGGCAATTAACAAGTCAAGAGAATTTTCATTTTAAAGAAAATTCTTAACCTAATGTTAATAGTTATAAGACTGTGTTCTGAGAAGCCATTAATGGAAAAGTAGTTATGATACAGGTAGAAAAATTAGTCAAGAGAAGAGAGACCAAATGGGGGTGTTAAAAAATATGTGAGCAAGAGGGAACCAGCAGTTAGCGTAATGGCTATGTCGCTGGACTCCCACGTAGTCGACCGCGGTTCGCGTCTCGGACCCGGTGGCTTTCAACTCACGCCGGGCGCGTGTGCGTGCATGCCCAAGATCCCGAGAGGAGAATGGAGGAGAAGGGATTGCGGCGTGACCATCCCCCCTGGGGGGTGATTTCTCGCTTTCTGTCTCTATGTCTCTCTCTGTCTGTCTGGCGAGCGCACGCGCCCTATAGCGAAAAAACCTCTCCAAAAAAAAAAAAAAAAAAAATATGTGAGCAAGAGTGGCATCACATCAAAATAATCACCACCAGCCACCCCTCAGAATGTGTATGTGGTGAGATCTTACTTCTCTGCCTCCTTCTGATGACCTGTAGTCATGTGACTTTCACGAACCAATGGAACTCAGTGGAGTGTGTCACTTCCAGATAAAAAGTTGGAGAACCATCCCCCATGTTTCATAGCTCCTTTTTCTTTCCACTATGATCATGGATGCACACTTTAAGAAAGAGTTTCCATCTATCTGGGTTCCTAAGAGAATATAATAAAGGAAAGTTCCACTGTTCATTTGCTTTATAAATGTGGCATACAGAAACATAGAATATGGTTATAAATATTGGATACAGTGTGGGAAAGATGATGGGTGAAGGAAGAGAGACTGAGGAGGAACCTTGTGGAGAGAAATAGAGAAGAGGGCATTTATGGGACAGCGAGATGGATTATTGTCTGTTGAGGATGATGTGTATAGTATTCCCAACTAGATTGGTGAGAAATGTATACCCATTGGAATAATCACTTTGCAAGCTAAATGACATATATGATTGAGTGTATAAAAGAAACTGAAATAAAATATATGTAAAAAATAATAATAAAATGTGGCATACATAAGAAATAAACTTTCATTGTCTTAAGTTACTAAGATTTTGGTAGTGTTTGTTATGTAGCATAACCCTGCTTTACTCTGACTGATACCACCCTCTGAATGAAATCTCCAGGAAAAATAAATAAATAAAATGTGTCTTATTCTCCAAATAACTTCAACTGCAAAGAACCAAGTAGTGGTGGTAGAAAGTATAATCTTAGGACCTGATTATTTCTTCAAAGCCTATGGAATTGCTCATATTTGAAATCTGCCTTTAATAGACACACAGGATTTGCTGAACTTTCCTTATTCTAGGTAAAATCATCTTCCTAATTATTTTTTCCTTGTTCATACTCACGCACTACACAAACATTTATTTGTTACCTAATATGACCAGATGGTCTAGTAAATCCAATTATGTGAACCTTATATTTGAGGACTTGATCACATAAAAATGGGGATAATATATTTCTAAACATTAGTGGATAAAATAGGAAGTGAAATCTTCCATCCCATAACCCAATACTTTGAAAATAATTGCTTAATATGCTGTATAACTTTCAGGATTTTAATGCACAAATAAAGAATTTTTTCTTTTATATAAATGGAAATGTACTCTACATGGTTTTGGACACCTTATATTTTCATGTGAAAACACATTGAACAACCTAATTTTTCTTATTTTCTCTCTCTCTCACTCTATCCCTCTCTGCTCAAATTAAAATAAATAAATAAATAAGATAAAGTCAGATAAAATCATTCTTTAAAAACTATGTATGTGTATGTATATATATATACATACACACACACACACACACACAAAACCTTAAGGGCTGACTGCCCCTGGTATCTGGGAGGCACACAAATTCTTGGTAAGGGTTGTGCAAACCAAGATCTGTAGGTAGGACTTTCCTTCTTGTAAAGCCCATCTGCAGTTCAGGACCATTTAGAGAAAGTTTTCATTTGCTCATTCATTCAACAAGTGTCTCTTTGAGAAACATCCAAGTGCCAAGCCTCACGCTGGGCCACATTGTACGGCTGAAGGAGAACAAGCCACAGTCCTGCTCCCAGGACACTCATGGTCCTATCTGATCTAAGTGGATCCAAAGGGCCAGGGGCGGGTCATTGAGATTGTCCCAAGGTGTGTCACTGGGAGGGTTGTTGTTGATGCTGGGTGACTCGCAGAAGGACTCAGTGGAGGTCTCAAGGAGTTAGTATCCTGTGGTATCATCATTTGCAACTTTACAGCTTTGGTTCTTCAAGATTTCCAACAGGAACATGAGTCTTCACTGTGGGACTGGGGTAGGATAAAGCATCAGACTCGAGGCTGGCTCGCCACAGTACATGTTGCGGGATGGCTTTTGTGACGATATCCAGGTTCTTGGTGTTTTGGACAAAGAATTCAATGAAACATGCCCATATTGAAAGGAAAAAGTAGTTTGTTAAGTAAAAACGAAAGTCCACTCCGAAGAGGTAGGAGCAGGCGTGAGCGGACAGAGAAAGAGTGGTTCAAAAGACCAACCTATCACTCGTGTATTTTTCTCACCAATATGCTCTGCGTTTACAAGACACACTCAGATGGAATCTCATTATAGATTATGTTTTTGCTTTTCAGTTTTTCATTAACAAACAATCCTAGACTTTCCATATCATCCTACAGAAATCTACCTCCCCTGCCAGCAGGTGGCGTGGTGGTTAAGGTGCTGCACTCCCACATGGCCGACCATGGTTCAAGTTCCAGAGTTGGTGGTCTGCTTTCTCACTTTCCCTTTTTCTATCTATCTCTCTCTGGTGAGTACACATGCCCTAAAGCAAATTAAAGGCAATAATTATTATTAATTAATTAATTTAAATAAATAAATATTTAAGTATTATTTTATTTAACTTTATTTATTTATTTTTAATTTGACCAACAAGGGACAGAGTGAGAGAAAGGGAGAGTGAGAAAGCAAGCCGCCAGATCTGGGACTCAAACCGTGGTTGGTCATGTGAGAGTCCAGCACCCTTAACCACCACACCACCAGCCGGTCCCTAAATAAATAATTCTTTGAAAAAAGAAATCTAACTCATGCTTGTCAATGGATGCATAGTATTTTATTAAAAGTATTGGTATAATTCATTCAGTTAACCTCTTATTTATGGACGTTTGGGGTTTTCTGGTGTAAGTATTATAGTGTAATTACGCGTAATATTTCATTGAACATACTTACACATAAATACAGATGCATTTGTTCAAGTTTATCTCTAGATTAAAATTCTAGACATAAGATTACTGGGTCAAAAAGGATGTGCATTCCAAATGTTAATAGATGTGTTCAAAACTACATATAAAATTGGAGATTGAACCTCTTTGTCCTCCTACCTCATTTTATAAGAATGTCTCAGTCTCATTAAACCTTTGCAATTTTGTTCAACTGATGACTGAAAACAGTATTTTATTTTTCTTTGATGTTGCATGTTATATATGCTTATTGGTCAGATGAATGCTATTATCTGTGAATTATTTGTTCCCATGTTCGTTTTTCTTCTGTGTACAAAATTTCTTGTCTGGAGTTCTTAAGATATTAAGGAAATTAGCACCTCACTACTATGTTAACACATTGCTTGTGGACTTTTTGACTCTTTCTTATAGAATTTTTGTATTGTGAAACTTTATAAAGTTTTATGCATTTAAATTTGTTCATCTCTTTCCTTGATAGCTTCTGGGTTTGGTATGTAACTTTATTTATTTAATTTTTTTAGAGGTTTTTGCTATAGGGCGCGTGCACTCGCCAGAAAGACAGAAAGAAAGAGACAGAAAGCAAGAAATCACCCCCTGGGGGGATGGCCACAGTGCAATCCCTTCTCCTTCATTCTCATTTCGGGATCTTGGGCACACACACACACATACACACACACACGCACGCACACGCCCGGCGTGAGTTTAAGTCATGGTCTAGGACTCGAACCACGGTCGACTACATGGAGTTCAGTGACATAGCCATTACGGCAACTCCTGGTCCCTGGTATTTAACTTTAAAAATCACTATAAATGTATACAAAACTCACCTTTTTTTATTTCTTGACCTACCTGAAAGTATTGCCAACATGGGGAGGTAACATTCATTCATTTTTTTCTCTTTCCTTCCAGATAAGTGGTAGTTGTCATGTACATACTTCGTGGTAGGCTGGGTCACGTAACTAGTTCTAGGTAGTCATTTGTGAAGTCAGACAATGTTACTGGCAAGTCAAGACCTCACTTTTCCCTCTGAAGCATTCTCAGGCTGTGTTTGAAATGGTAGCTGTTCTGTCAGCTGAAGTCTTTGAGTTACTCTAATCCACAGAGGTCTCCTAATGACCATGCGCTTAAAACACGCTTTTGTGTTACTAAGCCACTCATGTGTTGTCCCAACCTGGTTCGGGCGCCACGTGTCCCAACCCGGTGGGACAGTCGAACAGGTTTCCTGAGGGAAGGAGTGAGAGCCGGAACAAGCGGCACAGTGTCACAGCACGGAGACGACACAGTGTCGTCTGTTTATTGTGGGCAGCACGGTACAGCACGGAGATGACGCAGTGTTACAACTCTTTAGGGTCGCGTCGTCTGTTGTGAGCAGCATGGAGACGACGCGGGGTCACAGCTCTTCAGGCTCGTCTGGAGACGATGTAGTGTTACAACTCTTCAGGGTCGTCTGGAGACTGTGCGGAGTTTCAGCTCTGCAGGCTCTCCAGGGTCGTCGTCTTCCTGGTCTTCTGTGTTGTCTTCGTCATCTTCCTGGTCGTCTGGTCGTCTTCGTTGTCTTCCTGGTCGTCTGGCTATTGTGGGCCAGGCATGGTGGTTATATACACGTTGGTGGATCGTAAAGGGTGGGTTATGATTGATTGCAAATGGTGGGCCATGATTGGTTGTAAATGGTGGGCCGTGATTGGTTGTAAACGGTGGGTTACGATTGGTTGCTTTTGGACCAATCATGAGGTGCCAGATATGCAAATCTGAGGGATTCTAGTGGCCAATCACGGCAATTGTTTGCTCTCTGAGAAACCTCGGCAGACTCGCTGGTGCGCAGCCTCCCACAATGTGTGGTGGTTGTTGACTCCAGCATAACTGACTCTATTCCACCTTTGCTTTGGGCACAGCGTCGTCATGGATGGTGTCAATGCCTCTCCTAGCACCTCTTTGTCAACTCCTGTTTGCAAGTAGCACAACTCACGACTCCTAGCACCAGTGGGTCTTCGTCGAGGGCTTTCTGTCTCTGTCCTGCTGAAATTCACTTTGCCACCTGTTCAACAGGTTGGAAGCTTGGGGATTGGATGGCTTCAGGAGTGACTCTCAAGCAGCATGGAAGGAGCATTGATGTGAAGTACTATAGCCCCCTTAACATCTGGGAGGGATAACTCTGAGGTAGGATAGCTTCTACGGACTTCCAGTTTCCCCATGGGGAGTATGCTTCAGTTGCTTCCTGGAACTGAAAGCTGACGTGATGACATGTTCTTCAAGAAAATTCTTTATTTCCTTGTTTCACTTACATATTCTCTCTTTTTTCTCTCTTTCCTTTTTTTTTTCAATTGCCAGAGAGAGTGTACACCCACCAAGCTGGGGAGAGAAAGACAGAGCACACTCCAGTGAGGCGTGGTCTTGTCATAATCACCTGCCCTCCATTTCTCCACTCAGTCAGAATTTTGATCGCACATGCACATGCACCCAGCCTGTTTCTCAAGCTACTGGAGGCAGGATTAGAACTGTGGTCAGCCATGTGGGTTCCAGTTTTCTTTGCACAGCACTGATCCACTGTGCTATGGGGCTACCTCACGTGCTTATTCTCTTACCTTTACTTTCTAGTCAACTACTTGAACTTAAAAGCTTAGCTCCGTGTCTGCTTCTCAGGTAACTCAAACTAAGGCAAATTTAAACAGCAAAGGCTTTGTGACAGGAATTTTAGGTGGAGAAAACAGCATGCAAATAGACCTAAAGATAGAAAAACAAATAAAGCATTTGAAAAATGGCAAGTCTTTCAGTTTGTTTGCATAACTATATGCAAAGGAAAATAATATGGGAAAATAGATGGTTAGGATCACAAAAGATCTTGAATGATAAACTGAAGTGTCTGGGCATTTAATTATGTGGATCCCCTGCCTATTATGATGTGGAGCCTTCTCTCATGTTCTCACGTTTTCTCCCACATTCTTTTAATCTCCTCTACAATAGAGTAAGAAGAAAATGATGTGTCCCACTCACAAAGAAAAGCAAAGAGCAGTAGGCAATTTTCCCCATCACTCAATCACAAATGACACTCCACAAGAATTGAACTAAGCAGCTCCGTATGTCAACTTACGGCCCACATCATCTCACCTTTGAGTTGAAAAGGGGAATAGAAGGGAAGGTGAGTAGACTCATCGATCAAATTTTATGATTAAAAATACCCTATTGAGGGACTAGCAGGTGGCATGGTGGTTAAGGCACTAGACACTCCCACATGGCTGACCAAGGTTCGAGGCCTGAACCTGGTGGCTTGCTTTCTCACTTGATCTCTCTCTCTCTCTCTCTCTCTGGTCAAATTTTTAAACATAATAAATGAATGAACAAATACAATTAAATAAATAATTTTTTTTTAAAAAATACCCAATTAAGAATTTGAGAGACATGGGGCTATTATCTCCCTGTAAGAATAAGCCAGTGCAAACTCAAGAGGAAAAAAAAAATCACTAAGGATGTGTTAGTTTGATGTATCGAAAAGCTGAAATCATTTTTCTCCAGGGATCATAGGCCTTAGAAAGGTAGCATATGTAATCAGAAAAAGATTAAATACATACAATCAAAGAACATAGGGTTCTAGTTTTGTTTTTTCTTTTGTTTTTTAGAGAGATTTTTGGTAGATGTCACATACCCTCACCAGAGAGACAGAAAGCTAGAAATCACCCCCTACGGGATGGCCATGCTACAATCCCTTCTCCTCCTTTCTCCTCTAGGGATCTTGGGCACGCACGCATACATGCTCAGTGTGAGTTTCAAGCCACTGGGTCTGGGACTAGAGCTGTGGTTGACTACGTGGAAGTCCAGTGACATAACTAGTATGCCATCTGCCAGTCCCTTCATGGTTCTAGTTTCTGTATGATATTAGCCAAGCCACTTTTCTTAGGATTCAGTTTTCACATCTCTAAAATAACGAGTTAAGACTGAAAGAACATCTAGAATATTTTCTCCCACAAAAATTCAAGGCTTTGGGATGGCTCCTTAGTGCAAAGAAGCTGGATCCCACGTGGCCAACCAGGGTTCAAGTACCAGCCCCAGTGGCTTGAAAAACATGCAAGCCCTAAGTCTGTGCCCAGGATTCTGCAGGGTGGAGAACGGGAGAAAAACAACTGTGGCATGACAGGAGGGGCTCTTTCTCTCTCTCCTGCACCCACGTATCCTCTGGCATTTTTCAAAAGTGGAATTAAAGTACAAATTTATTTATTTATTTTTTATTTGAGACTTAGGGGACCAGCAGATGGCATGGTAGTTAAGGTGCTGGACTCCCACACGGCTGACTACAGTTCAAGTTCCAGATCCACCATCTTGAAAATCTTTCTGGGGACAACAGGATGCGTGCCCAAAATCCCGAGAGGAGAATGGACAGGAAGGGACTGTGGCATGGCCATTCCCCCTGGGGGGTCATTTCTCACTTTCCCTCTCTCTGTTTCTCTCTGTCTCTTTCCAGTGAGTGCATGCACCTATGACAAAAGCCTTTAAAAAAAAAAAAAAAAAAAAAAAAAAAAAGAACTTTGAGGCTTGTCTTTTGTATATGTTGGACCTCGATAGCCAGGACGAACATGTCAAAGCATTCCTTTTTTAAAAAATGTTATTTATTCATTCATTTGTTTATTTTAACTTCATCAGTGTGCACACACACACAGAGAGAGAAAGAGAGAAAGCAAGCCACCAGGTCCAGGACTCAAACCGTAGTCGACCATGTGGGAGCGTCCAGCGCCTTAACCACCACGCCACCTGCTGGTCCCTCAAAGCATTCCTATACTTTTAGTTCCTGCTATTTCACATTTTCATGGCAGCTGTGCATTACTGACTCTCTTAAATCATCTTCTTCCTGTCTATTTCCTGCCTCCCCTTTACATTCCTAGAAAGAGGCTATGCAAACATTTTCCCACACCACTGGGGATGAAGATTATGCTATCCCTGACCTCAAGAAAATGGATGCTAACTTTTGGTTGCTAAAGATGGAATCTTAGGGTTTAATAAACCTCCCATAACTACTGGAAAAGAACAAGAGGATAATAGCTTTGAGGGGGAAAAAAGCCCTCCAAAGAGCTTCTAAAGAGTGGGATTGGTTAGCTAAGCTATGGAATCAATCTAAGCGCCCAACAACTGATAAATGGATAAAGAAAATGTGATATATGCACACAATGGAATTTGACTGCAAAAAAGGATGAAATCTTGTCATTTGCAGCAACATGGATAAACCTGGAGGAAATAATTGATCATCAAAATAAGCCAGGCACTGAAAGACAAATGCTGTATGTTCTGACTCGTTAGTGGGAGTTAAAAGATCTGATTGCATAGACGTGGAAAATGAAACAAAGCTTCTCAAAGCTAGAGAGGGGAAGAGTGACTGATGGAAGAGAAACAGAAGATAAGGGGAACGAGTTTTAGATATTATAGCACAGTACAGTAACTGTAGTTGTGACAATTCTATATATATTTCAAAATAGCTGGAAGATTTCTTATATTCATAACACAAAGTACTGATAAACACTGGAGATGATTGAATATATTTACAGCCTTTATTTGACCATTACACGTTGTACTCATGTATTAAGGAACTGCACTGCAGGGCTGGCAGGTGGCATGGTGTTGAGGGCCCTGGACTCCCACATGGCCAACAGTGGTTCGAGTCCCAGGACCTGGCAGCTTTCTCTCTCTCTCTCTCTCTTTTTCCCCCTTTCTAGTCAAATTAAAATAAATAAAATAAAATAATTTTAAAAAAAGAAAGAAAAATCACACTTCACCCCATAAATATGAACAGCCATTATATGTCAGCCAAACATTATAATTAAAAAGGCGAGGGCCAGCTAGGTGGTGTAGTGGGTAAAGTGCCTAGATCCTGGAGGGTCCACTGTGCTATTTGAATCCCAGGCCCAGTGGCTTAAAAAATATGTCAGAGGTGTGTGCAAGTGTGCCCAAAATCCAAAGAGGAAAATGGAGGAGCAGAGATTGCAGCATGGTCATCCCCCCCAGAGGGTATTCTCTCACTTTTCCTCTCCTTCTTTGTGTCTCTCTTCAGTAAGTGCATGTGCCCTATAGCAAACTTTATTTTAAAAAAGGAAAAAAAAACAATGGGAGTCCTGCATAAATCAGGACACTACCAGGTGAAGCTGCAAGAGTTAGACATGGCCGTGAAGGTAAGGGGCCATAGTGTAAGAAGAGCTTGGAACAAGAGCTAGCACACCGGCGTTATGTGATGTCTGATGTCCCATGGAGAGCAGCAGGAAGTCCGGTGGGCGTCATTGCCAGTCTCCAGGAATCACTGCATTGCTGCTTCCTAGCAAGACAGAGCCACAAGCTAATCTGGTCAACCTCCAGCATTTATGGTACTGACCTGATGGAGGGGAGCTTGGGCGTACTGTGCTGCAATACATTGCTCAGTGTTGCATGAGCACAAGTTTGGAAACCCCATTCTCCCAACCACCCAGGCTTTCCACACTAAAAAGAGATTTGAAGGAGGGAAAATGACACCAGCCATTACAGCTTAATGTGAATTAAGACATAGGATCTCGAGGCTCACTCAAAAGATAGAATTGATTTTCAAGAATGCAAAAAAGAAAAAACAAAAGCAGTCACTTATCCCATGGTTATTCATGTTTGCTATTTATGTTTAACCATTTTCTTTTAAGAGAGATTTTTTTGCTATAGGGCATGTGCACTTGCTGGAGAAACAGAGACAGAGAGACAGAAAATGAGAAATCACCCACCAAGGGGACTGGCCATGCTGCAATCCCTTCTCCTCCACTCTCCTCTCAGGACTTTGGGCACGCACACATGCCTGGCGTGCGTTTTAAGCCTTCCAGTTCAGTGCTTGAACCATGGTTGAATACATGGAAGTCCAGCAATGTAACCATTACACCATCTGCTAGTACCCTTAGCAATTTTTGTTGTTATTGTCAAATTTATTTTCAGTATTTTTCTAAAAAGAATCTCTCAATTTTAAACTGAAATGTTAGATTTTAATAAAAGTTATGCTTATATAAATCAAAACTGCACGTTAGAGTTTAATAGAAGTTATGTTTATATAGATATGTCCATGACCAGAAAAAGCACTGCTATAATTCAGAGATGCTGAAATAATTCTCAATGTGATAGTAATTGAATTAAACTTTTTTTTTTGAGAGGTTTTTGCTATAGGGTGCAGGCACTCGCCAGAAAGACAGAGAGACCGAGAGACAGAAAGCAAGAAATCACCCCACAGGGGGACTGCCACGCCATAATCCCTTGTCTCCCATTCTCCTCTTGGGACCTTGGGCACGCAACCACATGTGCCTGGTGTGAGTTTAAGCCACCAGGTCTAAGACTCAAACCGTGGTCGACTACATGGGAATCCAGCAACATAGCCATTATACCAACTGCTGGTCTCTTGAATTAAACATTTAAAAAATATTTTTATTGTTGAGTAAGTTCAAGTAAGAAATTATTTTGAATAATAGAGAATACAGAGATAGCTAAAGGATTTAATATTTATGAATCTACTATTAATTCAAATAGCATTTAACGTCTCTCATGAGGGCATTTCAAGAATGTAGACATTGTGAAATTGATACCTTTCCACCATGAATTAATCAGCATCTTCAGAGCTGAACAGGTGTCAGGTGAGAAAGTTCAGGCTTTTGTGACCTAAGGCAGCAGGAAATCAACTAACTAAAGATCCTATCATCTTTTCTAGACTCTAAATCAGCAATCGAAACACTATTTCGAATTGTAGTTTTTGGTATTCTATCACTAGCCAGTATTACTCTTTATTAGAGAAAAAGAGGCTTGAGGAACTCAGAAAATAAAATCCACTTTTGCAGTTTACATGAAATTACAGCTGTTGAAGGAATTTGTTACTACTAGCAAAGCCAGGGAAAAAAATCTTTGTTTTTTTTTTTTTCTTTTTGCAGAATTTGCAAAAACAATAACTTTAAATCAGCCCTCCCAATCTACCACAGGCTCTGGGTAATTATCCCCAATAGATCTCTTTAGTGAGTTGGTTTCTATTTTTTTCTTCAAAAGTAGTTTCTTTTTGACATTTTTATGCAGTCTTTCTGTTTGCTAAAATAACAGAAGTCTCCTACAACAAAAACATCAACAACTGTCGGGGATTTTGTTTCTCCAGGATTCAACTCTCAAGCTTTCTGACATAGTGGTTAATATGGCAATCTGAGTTGTGAATTTTATGCAAATCCCTCTTTTTCTTTAACAGAATAATAGAACAGAAATTCAAACTGGTCCTCTGCCTTATTGAACCATCAAACACATATGCTGCATACCTGACGTCTATTTGAAAGCTCCTACAAGATTCTTTTATTTTTTTTTCATTCTGATCTTAATGAATCCAAGAGCAGCCAAAATGAAAAATAAAAAAAGGAGAGCTTCTGCTTCCTGCCAAGATGGAGAAACAGGAAACAATTTCCTTTCCCACCTGAAATAACCAGAAATTTGCCAAAAATATATGAAGCGATGGTTTTCAAGACAATGGAGCATCAGGCAAGGAAAGGTACTGATTCCTGAGATATGAGAAACAAATGAAGAGAGTGGATCCTAAGATGTCATTACCTTCCTGTCTAAAGGCAGTTTCCCGGCCAAGCACAAGATGGAGAGTAGAAAACTCCAGGAATTGAGAGGTTAGAAGTGAGTCTAAGTCAAAGCAGCTAGCTTCACAGTACAGAGTACCAGAGAGAAGGAACTCTGTAAAACGAGAACCCCAGATATCTGCAGGATGTCCCTCTTAAGTATTCAGCTGAGTACAGACCAGTGGATTTATGTAAGGAAGCTACCCAAGGCCAGAGAAAGAGCCATTCCAAAAGTTAGAAGTAAGTTTCAAGTGAGCACGCCGAGGTGAGAATAGTACCTGTACTCACCAGGCAGATCTCAAGATTTATAGAACATTCAATATGATACTTTAAAGGGCTTTGCTTCAGTGGTGGGGAAAAATTAGCCCAGAACTAACAGTACTCTGGTCTTCCTAGCAACTCTTAAAAGCAAGACCAGAAGGGATCAAACTGTTTCCAAGTAACATAACTGTGTCCCAGAACAAAGCCCAAGAATATTTATAGGAACACAAAAATATTCAGCATCCCACAAGGTATAATTTACAATATCTGGCATCCAATCAAAATTTCCAGACACACAAAGAAACAGGAAAATATGATCCATAATGAGGAGATAAATCAATCAATTGAATCTGATTAAGAGCTAACCACAGATGTTAGAGTTTGCAGAGAAGGATATTAAAATGGTTATTATAACTGTATTCCATATGTTCAAAAAGTTAAGCAAAACCATGGAAGGTATAAAAGAGACCCCAATCAAACTCAGAGTAATTAAAACTAAAGTGTATAAGATGAAAAATGCTGGATAAACAGCAACTTAGACAGTACAGAAGAAAAAATTAGTGAACTTGAAGGCATGGCAATAGAAACAACCCAAAATGAAACATAGATGGAACACATTAAAAAATTGGACAGGAGGGGAATATTTGATGAAAATTTTTCAAATTTGTGGAAAAAAAACTATAAACTCACATATGTGAAAAACTCAACAAACCCTGGGCAAAAGAAACAAAAGAAACAATATATAGGCAAGGTACATAGTAATAAAATTTATTAAAACCAGAGAAAAATAGAAAACCTTAAAAGCAGAAGGAGAAAAATAGAATGTATAGAGATAAAAAGATAAGGTAGCAGTAGGTTTCTGTTCAAATGATGCAAAAGAAAAAAGCAGTAGGTCAACATCTTTAAAGGACTGAAACAAAAGATATTTGTCTTTCTAGAATTCTATTCCCCTTAAAAGATCTTTCAAAAAATCAAAACACAATAGACTTTTTCAGACATACAAGAGACAAAAGAATTCATCACTTTCTTTGATAAAACTGATAAATCTCTACCTACATAATCGGAGAAAAAGAGAGAAGATACAAATCATCAATAGTCGGACTGAAAGAAGTGCCATTGGTAGAGATGTTACAAATATCAAAACAATACTAAGGAAATAACATTTACAACCTTATACCAATAAACTATAATTTAGATGCAGCAAATTTCTTAAAAGATAAAAATGACCAAAGCTTACTCAAGAAGACATTAGGTAACATGAATAGAACTCCCTATTGTTAAAAACTGAATTGGGGACCAGCAAGTGGCATGGTGGTTAAAGCACTGGACACTCCCACATGGCTGACCACGGTTTGAGTCCTGGACCTGGTGGCTTGCTTTCTCACTTTCCGTCTCTCTCTCTCTTCCTTTCTCTCTCTGTGTCTCTCTCTGGTCAAATTGAAAAATAAATGAACAAATAAATAAAATTAAGATTTAAAAATAATTCTTAAAGGGACCAGCAGTTAGCGTAATGGCTATGTCACTGGACTCCCACGTAGTCGACCACGGTTCCAGTCCCAGACCTAGTGGCTTAAACTCACGCCGGCGCATGTGCGTGCGTGTGCAAGATCCCGAGAGGAGAATAGAGGAGAAGGGATTGCGGTGTGGCCATCCCCCCTGGGGGGTGATTTCCTACTTTCTGTCTCTCTGTCTCTCTCTGTCTGTCTGGCGAGCACACGCACCCTATAGCAAAAACCTCTCCAAAAAAATAAATAATAATAATTCTTAAAAAAATGAAATTGAATTAATAGTTATAAAACTCCCTACAAAGAAATATTTATGAACAATGGCTTCACAGGTTATTTCTAATAAAGATTTAAGAAAAAAAATACCAATTCTACACAAAAGCTTCAAAATAATTGAAAAGAAAAGAGAATGTTCCCCAAATCATTCTGAGGTCAGAATTAGCCTCTTAACAAAAACAAAGACATTAAGAAATAAAATTTAGACCAACGTGGTTCATGATTATAGATGAGAACATTCCTACCAAAATGTGAACAAACGAATCCAACGCTGTGTAAAGAGATTATATATCATGATCAAATATGCAAGGTTGGTTGAACAGATAAAGTGAATCAACACACTTCATAATATCAAAGATAATAACATCAGATCATAGGGGAAAAAAACAAAGGTAATAAAGAACTATACGATCATTTCAATAGATGCAGAAGAATTTGACAAGTTTCAAAATGTATTTCTAAGTTTAAAAAAACTCTCAGAAAACCAGAAATAGAAAGAAATGTTTCCAAGTGAATGAAGAATATCTACCAAAACACAGCTAAAAACTTTGAATACAGCTTTACTTAACAAAGCAGGATGTCCCCCCTATCACTAACTCCTCTTCCAGTCATATTGGGATTTCTAGTCAATGTGATAAAGCAAGGAAAAAAAAAAAAAGGCATCCAAATTGGAAAGGAAATAAAACTATCTTTATCCACAAATGACACAATTGCTCATGTAGAAAATCTACTGAAATCTATGACAAGGCTACTAGAACTAAGTGAACTGACCCAAAGTTTCAGGGTAAAAGATTAATATGCAAAATGCTACTCTATTTTTATGTATTAGCAATGAGCTATAAGAAATTGAAATCTTAAAAAAAAACAAGGCCATGGGACCAGCAGTTAGCATAGTGGCTATGTCGCTGGACTCCCACGTAGTCGACCACGGTTCAAGTCCCGGAGCCAGTGGCTTAAACTCACGCCAGGCGCATGTGCATGCATGCCCAAGATCCTGAGAGGAGAATGGAGGAGAAGGGATTGCGGCGTGGCCACCCCCCCTGGGGGTGATTTCTTGCTTTCTGTCTCTCTGTCTCTCTGTCTGGCGAGCGCCACGCCCTATAGCAAAAACCTCTCAAAAAAAACAAAACAAAACAAAACAAAACAAAACAAAAAAACACACACAAGGCCATAAAATGACATGGAAAATATGAAACAGGGTCAGACAGTGGCACGGTGGTAACAAAATATTCTGTGATGCTGGACCCACATGAGAAGGTCCTAAGTTCATGTCCCAAATCCTCCCTCTACATGTTGAAAAAACTCTTTGGCCCAGGATTTGGCTAGCTGAGGATTTGGCTAGTGTGTGTTGTGGGGTGAAGACACTGCCAGGGGTCTCTCTCTCTCAATCTCTCTTCCTCTGTCCTTTCTATCTCATAAAAGAAACAAACAAATCCTTTAAAAAAGTAGTAATTAAAGATAAATCTGACAAAAGATGTGAAAGACCTGCACACTGAAAACTACAAACATCACTGAATTTTAAAAAGACCCAAATAAATGGTGACATATATTCTGTTCGTTTGTCAGAAAACTCAATAATGTTAGGAAATTCATTCTTCCCAAACCAATCCATAAATTCAAAATAATCCCAATTAAAATCCTTGCAGACTTTTTCATAGAAATTAACTGACTGATTCTAAAATGAGTATAAAAATTCTAAAAACCTAGAATAGCCAAAACAATGTTGAAAAAAGATGAACAAATTTAGAGAACTAGCACTTATTATGAAGCTACAATAATCAAGACAGTTTGGTAGTGCTATAAAGATAGACAAATAGGCAAAAGGAACAGAAGAAAGTCTAGAAATAGACCCACACATATACAGACAAATGATTTTGACAACGTTTCAAAGGCAAGTCAGTAGAGAAAGATTAGTCTTTTCAACAAATGGTGCTGGAATAATTGGATATATACATATGCAAGAAAAAAATAAACTTTGATCCATATCTTGCACCATAAAATTAACTCAGCCTGGATCTTAGACCTAAATGTAAAACTTAAACCTATAAAACTTCCAGAAAAGTTTTGCAACTTTGATTAAGTAAAAATTTCTTAGATACAATCACAAAATCACAATCTCTTAAAGAAAGGAGTGATGAATTAGACATGATGGAAATTTTTTAAACTTCTGCTTTTTGAAATACATTGTTGCTGGAATGGAAAGACAAAATACTGGGAGAAAATATTAGTAAATTGCTTATTTGAATAAGGACTTATATCCAAAACACATATTTTTTTTAAAAAGTCATTAGACTCGGTGGTAGGGAAACAAACAACGCACAAAAGATTTGAACAGACACTTCATCGGGAAAGGTATGTGGGTGGCAGGACCAGCAGGTAGTGTAATAGTTAAGACACTGGACTCCCACATGGCCAACCACGGTTCAAGTCCTGAACCTGGAGGCTTGAAAATCATGCTGGGTACATGTGAGTGGTGTCCAAAATCCCAGGAGAAGGATAGAGAAGAAGGGATTGCAGCGTGGCCATACCCCTTGGGAGTGATTTCTCACTTTCCCTCTCACTGTCTCTCTCCAGTGAGGGCACAAGCCCTACGGCAAAAACCTTTTAAAAAAATATGGGGACCGGCAAGTGGCTTGGTGGTTAAAGGCGCTGGACTCCCACATGGCCGACCACCGCGGTTCAAGTCTCGGACCTGGTGGCTTGCTTTCTCACTTCTTCTCTGTCTCTCTCTGATCAAACTGAAAAATAATAATGATATAATAATAAATAAAGTTAAATAAAATAATTCTTTAAAAAAATGTGGATGACAAAGAAGGACATGAGAAGGTCCTTACACAACATTACATTAAAACCACAATGAGATAGCCTTACAGACTCACTAAAAGGACTAATTTTTTTTTTAATCCATCACATTTGTAAGGATTTAGCACAACTAGAACTCTAATACAACGCTGAGGAGAATATGAAATTACTCAACCACTTTGAAAAACCATTTGATAGTTTCTCTTTTTTTCTTTTTAGAGAGATTTTTGCTATAGGGCATGCATGCTTGCCAGAGAGACAGAGAGACAGAAAGTGAGAAATCACCTCCACGGGGGATGGCCACATCGCAATCCCTTCTCGTCCATTCTTCTCTTGGAATCTTGGTCACGCACACACACCTGGCGTGAGTTTTAAGCTGCCATGTCTGGACGCAAACTGAAATTGACTACATGGGAGTCCTAAAAAGTAAAATGTAGGGTCAGTGGGTGGCGTGGTGATTGGGGCTGGATCCCACATGGCAGACTCCATGGTTCAAGTCCTGGATCCAACAGCCTGAAAAAACACATCAGGCATGTGTGTGTGCATGCCCCAAATCCCAAGGGAATGGAGGAGAAGGGATTGCAGCCTAGCCATCCCCCCCGGGGTGCGATTTCTCACTTTCCTTCTCTTTGTCTCTCCAGTCAGCACATGTGCCCTATAGCAACAGACCTTTAAAAAATAAAGCAAAACATGGGGCCGGCAGGTGGCGTGGTTGTTAAGGCGCTAGACTCCCACATGGCTGACCATGGTTCGAATCCTGGACCTGGTGGCTTGCTTTCTGCCTTTCTCTCTCTCTGTCCTCTTTAGTCAAATTAAAATCAATAAAAATGAATAAATCAAGTTAAATAAAATAATTATTTTTTAAAAAAATTAAAAAATAAAGCAAAACATGCATGTTAGCAAAACATATATGTACATAAAATCCAGCCAATCTACTTTCAAGTATTTCTCCAAGAAAATTAAAGTATATGTCAACACAAAAATTAGTATACAATGTTCCTAGTAAATTTATCTATGAATCAGCCCCAAACTGTAAATAGCACAAATTTACATTATAGCACAGAAAAATGGATAAGCAAACTGTCATAGAGCCACAGTGGACTACTACTCAGTTATTTTAACAAATGAGCCATTGATAGAAGCAGCAGCATTTCAGTCGTCGTGCTGAGTGAGAGACGTCATATCGCCAACCTTTCAAGGCACACCCTGTTTTAGTCCACCCCTATCAATCTTCTAGAAAATGCAAACTGGCCTCTTATGATAAAAGCAACCTGGTAGGTGACTGGGGATGGGACAAGACAATGAGAAGAGGCAGGAAAAAGGTATGTGAAAAAGCTTCTAGGGAATAATGGAAATTTTCATGATTTTGACTTGTCGAAATTTCATATATGTAAACATAAGCCAAAACCTGCTGAATTGCATACTTTAAATATGAACTATTTGTTTTACTCCCATCACTCCTCAGTAAAACCAATACAAATTTTAAACATGACATAAGTAGAGTCTTCCTTTTATACAAGAATAAAGATTTGAGATGATATTCACAGTGACCTCACCCCAAAAATAAAATGACTCCATGCCTCAGAGAGTAATAGGATTCATCCACAAGTTGAACTAATTTCTCTTTACCCGAGAATAGAATAGGCCAAAGTCAGATCTTGTGTTTGGGACATAAATGCTAATCCGAGGGGGTCCTCTTTAAAGAAAAAAATACAAAATTAGAAATAGGATGTTACATATAAAAGTGATTATTAATCTTGACTAAGAAATCAGAAAATCTTTCAAATGTTAAAAACCAACCCAAGGGGCCAGCAGATGGCCAACCCAAACCCCATCATTTCTTGGATAGAGCGGCAAACACGTCCAGTCTTCCTTGCCACCATTTTCTTGTGGAAATTTTAGTCCTCACTACCTGTTCCCCATTACCATACCTACACCGCTTAGTTTGTGTGGAAGGGACCCCTCCACCTGCCTTAGGGGAAAATTTAGGCTAACGATTATATTCCACACCTCTCCCTCTGTGATGATTAATCATGGCTAGATAAAGGAATACCTAGACACATGATAACGCATTGTTGTGAGGATGTCTGCGAGAGTATTTCCAAAGGGAGTAATCTGTGACTTTAGGTAAACTGGGTAGGGCAGAGCCAGTCTCAGTGTGGGCAGGCCTCATCCAGTCTAGGAAGGGCTAGAGAAAACAAACTCAGAAGGTGGCTTGGTATCTTGTGGCAAGCAAGAGAGACTTCTGTTGCCTTGTTCCTCAGAACTCAAAAAATTGCCTCTGAACTAGCCCCGCAGTCCCCTAAGTTCTCAGGCTTTTTACCGGAGGCTGAGAATGACACCATTGTCTTCTCTGGCTCTGAGGCCCTCGGACCTGGTCTGCGCCGGGCTCCCAGTATCCTAGGGTCTCCAGCTTACAGACAGCCTGCCGTGGGACTTCTCAGACACCCTCCTTGTGTCATCCCTTGCTCCTCATAAGTCCCTTTCATACACCTATATGCATATCCAGTTGGTTCAACCTTTCTAAAGAACTCTGACTCATATACTCTCATCCGCCTGCCACTCAGTGCCAACACACTAATCCACTCATGAGATTGGAGCCCTCGTGTCTTAATTATCTCCTCAAGGTCCCACCTCTTAACACTATTGCCATGGCAATCAAATTTCAACCTGAGTTTGAGAGAGGACATTCAAACTGTAGCACCACCTCATTTCATTGTTCATTACTTATGGAACTTCAGGCAAATTGACTTAAGTCAGTTTCCTCTTCTGCAAAATGGCAGTGATACTGACAGCACAAGGTTGTTACAAAAGCTACATAATACATGCATGGAGGATGACATAGTGCCCAACACGTAGTAGGTGCTTTATGGTAATAGTGTTAATTTTGTACAAATTCTTCAGTCCTATAAAGGACTGCTGTTACAACTGAAGGCTGGGGAATTATCTTTCACAGAAAACAAACCAGCAGTCTGGTTAGAGGAAGGGCAACTTCAGAGAGCAATTGGACTTAAACTATGGGCTTTACTTAATGTGCAGAAAATCCTCCTGTAAGCCTCCACTGAGAGGTATATTAGGATCGAAATGTACTTCAAGTTCCAAATCCGAACTGGAACTTGTTTTTCCAGAGAAATAATGATCTGAATGGTGTTCAAGTTCCTACGAAAGCTCAGAAATATCTTAGCCCACAGGATAGCTGAAAAACTGTCTTCCACAGAGAGATTTGGTATGATTTCAGTAAATATTCTGCCCAACATCATAAATCCATCCATGTCAGAGTTTCTATGGAGAAAATATGTTCCTAAGTGACAGTTCAATGAATTTCTAGTGCACACCCCCATTTAAAAATAGGGGGGTACTTTAGTCAGTCTGCAGTACAAACCATGTGGATACACTGACTCTGTGTGTGTGCACATGCACGTGCGCAATTTAAGAAATCTAAGTGGAGCAATCTGCCACAGAAAATCCCCAGGGGCAGAGGGTAAGAGTGGACAGAGGGCACCAAAACAACAGATTATTCAAAGAAAACACAAAGTAAGCTGTCCAAAGTCCATCCCCCCTGTCATCCCATCATTGCCACATTTTAGCATCAACAGCGTTATTCTTCTGTATTACTTCATAAAATGCTCTTTTATTGACGTTTGAGATCTTTGTCTTTGGACAAGAAGGAAAAAATGAAGAGAGTTCCCATGAAGAAGCAAACGACCAGAAGAAAACAGTACATGGACAATTAAGGTGAGCATTCCTAGAAGGCCATCGGGTTTTCAAGCATCTTCAGCTAAAATAACGTTTGCTATTTTTTTCTTTTTTCTTTGTTTATTAGTTCCAATAGTTTGCGGCTCCTCCTGTAGAGGAGATGGCCGGTTTGAAGCAGCTGTGCTCAAGGTAACTTCTACATGGGCACAGCGTGGCAGGCTGAGCTCACAGCTTGTCTTAGCTTTCTAATTTCAGTTTGCTGGATCTTACTCTTGTGTGTAACAGTCCTGTTGGCCAAAGAACACTTCCTTCAAACCAACCTAAAAAACCCTTGCTATAATAGTGAAGAGATTTTCGTTTGTTTCTTTGTCCTCTTGTTGTTTTTTATTCAACCACTGTGGAGATTAGAGCACAGCTGGTCACGCTATTCTGCGTGAAAACACTTTATGAACCTGAAGATTATTATTAAATGTCCTCAATCTTCCCTTCACCTGGTCACAGCACAATCCCCACTCATTTGCTATATTCTATGTCCTAGTTACAAACTGTTGGATTGTCTCTATTTCCTGTTTACCCTGGCCAAGTTCTCCCATCTCTTCCGGAACTGAAATCTTCACTTCGGTTACAGGCCAAGTAGGAAGGAATGTGATAAGAAGCCACAAGGAACTTCAGCTCAGGTCCGCAGGCAGATCCTGAGCCTAGGCTCTATCACTTACCTATTTGGAACACTCCTAGAAACTACTGAACACTTCAGTTATTTAGTAGATAAAATAGAGGTAACACATAGCGGTATTAGGAAAATGAAATGACATACCACCCACCCCCTACACCAACCCAACCCATCCCCCCCCCCCACCACACACACACACACACACACACACACACACACACACACTCACTCTGCAGGCACTAGGGAAGCTCAATAAATGCTTTGCTGTCCTAGCAGACAATAGAGTGCCCCGCCCAGACCCTCTTGAATTCTTTTAGCATTTCAATGCATTCCTTCCTTAAGCCTCCACTTTTACTTGCAAGGGCAGCCTAGTCCTCTCTTCAGAGGATTGTCCGAGGGCTGTTAGAGCAGAAGTTCTGGGAGGTACCTTGGCCCTGCTCTGGGAGGTACCTTGGCCCTGCGTGGGCCTCAGCAGTGACTGCTACTGCAGGAGTCGGAATCCTCCCAGTTGCCTTGCGGTAGGCAACCATCCTCTTGGGTCTCCTTTGTAGAACGGAGCTGACGGTTCCTACTCTGGGCCTGGCTGAAATCACGCACTTGGCCCAACTCTGTCCCCTTTTCTGTCCTGATGGGCCTGTCCCTTTACTGATTTCTTCAGGAAGCACTTTCTTCATCATCACATGTACACAAACCTCCCCTCAGAATCTGCTTCGGAGTAATCCTTAAGATAATTGCCTAAATTTAATTATCATTCTTACTTCCTCATAGTGCAAGTTGTTCGAATACTTAGTTTAAGGGAGATAATACCGATTTTTGCTCAAATCAAAAATTTGAGGACCTCATTTCTGAACAAAAGTTCTGAAAAAAATTCCCGGCAAGGCAACTTCCTGAGCTCATCACAGCAGACAAACTGTAGAGCATAGTGAATTATTTAATGAACTTCCCAAAGTAAAGGCTGCTTTTAGCAGGTGCCATGTGGATTTACAAATAACTCACTCTTCAGAAACTGCTCTGCCATTGCCTGGTTTCTGAACTACCCGGCCTACAAGGAATAAAACCTTTCCCAGCCTGTGGAGTCAGTCCTGCTCTGCCTAAGAAAATGTCATTTGGGGACAGGCATGGGTGTTGTGGTTGGGGTGCTGGACTCCCACATGGCTGACCATGGTTCAAGTCCCAGACCTGGTGGCTTGCTTTCTCACTTCCCCCCAACTCTAGTCAAATTAAAAATATATAAAAATGATTTTAAAAATAATTTTTAAAGAGGCCAGCAGGTGCTGTGGTGGTTAAGGGCGCTGGACTCCCATATGACTGACTACAGTTTGAGTCCCAGACCTGGCAACTTGCTTTCTCACTTTTCCTCTCTCTCTCTCTGGTCAAATTAAAATAAATAAGTAAATAAATAAATCGTTAAAATAAAATAAAGTAATTCTTTTTTTTTTTTTTTTGGAGAGGTTTTTGCTATAGAGTGCGTGCGCTCGCCAGACAGATAGAGAGAGACAGAGAGGCAGAAAGCGAGAAATCACCCCCCAGGGGGGATGGCCAGGCCACAAACCCTTCTCCTCCATTCTCCTCTCAGGATCTTGGGCACGCACGCACACGCACCCAGCGTGAATTTTAAGCCACCAGGTCCGGGATGTGAACCGCGGTAGACTACGTGGGAGTCCAGCAACATAGCCATTACGCTAACTGCTGGTCCCAAATAAAATAATTCTTTAAAAAATAATTCTTATAAAATTTTTAAAGATAAAAAATATCATTTAAATGTATTTAACCTTCTCCCTTCCTTTGCTAAAGATCTGGGACAGGAGATGGAGTCTTGAGAAGTTGTAACTTACTGTGTCAACCTGGAAAAGAAGACCTGAGAATCAAACATCTGAAAAACAAGCATAATTGCATAGTGGAGATGGGGTGGGAAAAAGTTTTGGGTCTTACCCAAGCAAGTTAAGGGCAAGAATGATGAATGACATTCAAGAACTATCCAAGATACTGCTAATTTGTCCCTTGGGCCATTGTGTACATACTGTGGGAGTATATCAGGCAGGATTAAAAATCAAGACATAGAGGACAGCAGGTGGCATGGCAGGTAAGGCACTGGACTCCCACATAGCTAACTGTGGTTCAAGTCCCAGATATGGCAGCTTGCTTTCTCACTTTCCCTCTCTCTGTTCAAATTTTTAAAATAATAAAATTAAATAATTTTTTAAAAAATCCATACATAGAGATTTTAGTGTTAAAGAACACCCAGGATGAAGGTCTATCTACATTTTAAGCCCCCCACTCCTGAAACGGTCATCAAAGGAATTTTATTAAGGCAATTGTTTCTGTCATGGACAGTCTTCTGTCTTTGTGTCTGCTCTCTGCCTCTGCACCCAACTCGTGGACTGGCCAGGAATTCCTCAGTAAATCTACTGCCACTGACACTGAACGGGGACTCGAACAGCCAACATGAATCAGTGGATTTACTGCTCCTTTCTGTCCTGGGGGCCAGGGCTGCACCTGTCCTGACTACATGAACTATACCACCTTCCCTTCAGAGGCTGTATTTCAATTAGCAGAGACGGCCACTAATGTTACCCCTCAGAGTGAAGCAGTGCCATCATTTTTCATATCCATTTATCTTTTCTTAGTTTCAGAGAGAGAAATGTTCTACATATTTTCAGTTGCAAAATGAATATGATCTATTTTCATCCCCCTCTCTTCCCTTTCACCAATTCTCATTCCAATCAGATGGAACTTGAGGACTTCTAAATTCAAGGGGCTATGCTTTTTTTTTTTAAGTCAAGCTACTTTCCACTTGTAGCCTAAGTAGATTTCCTTCTTTCTCTCTCTTTTCCCTTCTCTGGTCAAATCAAAATAAATACATAAATAAAGTTAAATAAAATATTTTTTTAAATGTCCTACCAAATTGACCCGCACATCTGCAACCCTATCCATTTTTTTTTTTAAATTGGGTTTCACATTTAAATTGATAACTATGCAGAGGGTTCTTGACCATTTACATTAGACTAGTTTTGTTTTTGTCCAAAAGATGAGGAATTATTTCTATGTTGTCCTCTAGCTCTTGTCCTGGCCAAGGCTACGGTATGATTAATACACCGAGAAAGCAGAGCGTACACACACCCACGAGTTTTTACAAGGCCTCTTTTCCCTGTTGTCATGGTTCCCATTGAAAACCATTACCTATGATAATACTATTAGCATGATGCTCCATTTGTGTGTTTGTTTGCTTATTTTCTTTTTGGTAGTTAGAGTGTTTGTTGTTAACATCACGTCATTTCAATACTGTAGTGTATAGGTTGGTGGTAGTAAGGAATGGAGAATGTTCTTCCTCCATCTCAAGTTCTCTCACTGCAGCTGTCTCTCAGACAAGTTGCTTACATCTGAATACATTTCTTTACTGAGTCCGTACAGGTTGGTCTTGCGTTACTTCAGACCTTGAACTTAACAGGAACACGTATTTTTGAAGGTCACTGATGAACTTTACACTGCTAAAGGCAGTGGCTAAATCTCACCTAGTGATTCTCATCTACTTTGACATTCCAGCAACGTGTGTCACAGCTGATCACACGACCTGTCTTGAAACATGTTCTTGACTTGTTTTGTAGAACATCATGCTCCTTTTGACCATTCTGCCTATATTTCATTGGGTGGCTTCTCCTCATCTCCCTGAATCCTAAGGCTTAGTTCATAAGATGCTTCTTTAAGAGGTGAGCCCAGGAATCACAACCAGTCTTGTGACTTTAAATACCATCGACACACGGACTAGACTCAAATTTCCATCTCCAATCGTTCTCTGTTCAAGACTCATATATACAAATACTTACGTGGTAGCACCACTTGGGGACCTACGAGAAATATCACTCTGATCATGTACAAATCAAGATATCGACACACATATCCTCTTATAAATAAATAAACAAACAAACCCAAAACAGACAGACAAAGCTCCTCTTTTTCCAATCTGCCCCATCTCAATTAATTGACTCTTCATCCCACCAGTTACTCGGATCAGTAATCAGTATTATAGTATCCACGACTCCACTCTTACCCTACCAGCCATCATCGAATCTTACTGTCTCTACTTTTAGAAATAACTTAACTGCTTTCCACTATCTGGGTTCAATCCTGTCAATAATTTTTGTAGCCTTTAACAATCTCCCTCCACCTACTCTTGTACCTCTTCCATCCATCCTTAGCATAATATCCAAAGTGATCCACTAAAGCACAGATCTTATCATGTTCGTATTCTGCACAAAGCCCTTCAAAGAAATCCCAAGAAACTCAGAGCAAAATGTCCTTTCTCTGATTTACAAGGTCCTACACAGTCTGGTCCTCATTACCTCTGAAGTCATTTCCTACAACTCTTCCCCTCATGTACTCCCCTCCAGTAATCTCAGCTTTTTTGCTTTTCCCCCACAAAAATGCTAAGCATGTCCTGACCCCATGGCCTTGAGATTCACTCCACTGCATTGCTACCCCACTAGTCACTACGTGCCTAGTTTCCCCATTTCTTCAGATCTTTATCAAAATCACCTTTTCAGTGAGGCTACCTTTGGATAGCTTATCTAAAACAATCCCTTCTTCCCGCTCGTATTGCTCACTACCCTCATGACTACCTTCCTTCATTTTTAAATATGTTGTGTTGCCCATCTCACTCACTAGAACGTAAGATCCCAAAAGGCAGGAGTTTTTTAATTACTGAATCCCCAGCTCCTCGTGACTGAAGCCTAGTAGGTGCTCAATAAATATTTGTCTAATGAATTGTGCTCATTAAATATGGAGATAGTTTTATCTAACTATCTCGCTTACCCCCCGACCAAAAAGGAGGCAGAGTATGAGTCGCTCAGTTACCAATGTATACAAGAGTACCCTTGGGAGACTCACGGCCACTCATTACTGAAGGAATGTGAGATGTCAAACGAGAACTTGTGACTCGCCAACATCGCTACTGTACGCATCGGTCATTAGATGCACGTAGTGGGGAATCAGTGCAGTTCACCCAAATTGCCAGGCGTGTCAGGCTGCCGAGAATGTATTTTGTGCCAGATGATCTACTAAAGCCTTACCAAGCCCTTGCATTTCTTCTTCTGTGCAGTAGGCTTAGCAAATGTCCCACCCTGTGGTGGTGACTTTCCTGGGAACTGCATCACTGTCTCCTTCCTTGAGGTGTGTGTCAATGGTTTCTTGGCTTTGATATATTGAAAAGAATTAAGTAAGTTTTGTTTAAAATCTGTTTTCCATAGACTCAGGGCAAGATGGGTCCCACAGCTTAGAGATGCAAATCCCTCTGCTTGATCTTCCTAGCGTTGTTTCCCTGAGTTTTATAATTCTCCTCTTGGCCAACTTTTTTTGGTCTCCTCTTTTGTTGTTGTTATTATTTTTTTTTAATTTGGAGGCACCTAGCAGGGATCCCGCATAGTTCACCTGAGAGCAACAGAAAATTAGTCAAGTAGTACAGAAGTACCTGCCATTTTATTACCCAGTAGAGATCAATTTAGACAACTTTTCAGGATTGTGGCAAGTCTTCCAGTTTTGTTTGTTTGTTTGGTGAGTTAGTTGTTTGTTTTTCTGCTTCTCTGATTCTCTCATACCTAAGACCAGGGGGAGTTTCCTTCCCATATTGTATCACCTACAGGCACCAATACACCTAGAGGCACTGCTGTGTATTTTCTGTTCATTTGGGGATTTGGGATATTACTATTAGGGTGTGGAAGATTTGTTTCATACAGGGAGTTATGTAGCATCTTCAGGGGATCTGAGACCTAGAAAACAGCAGTCCTATTCAAGGAAGACCATGTTACCAGGGAGCCCAGCGATCAATCAATGTACCACAAAAATTAAACCGTCTCTTATAACAGCAGTTGAAACACTGTGGGCAATGAATTCTTAGGGGGTGGCAAAACAGATGAAATCCAGTCATCACATTTTACAACAGATCTGCGGCTTGATAAAGTACGACTGGAGAGCAGACTGTTAGCAATAAGGCCATTTCTAAGAATAAAATGAGTTTGTAAAAGATCCGTTTGAATTATTAACTCCACAAAGTGGCTGGAGAAGAAAACGGTTGCTGGTATCCCTGGCTTCTCTCCTCACATGTATGATTAGAACAAAGGGAGGCACATGCAAGCAGGGGGAAAGAAGTGAAAGCAAATTTCCCTCCGACATAAGGAGGCACAATTTCACGCAGTGCCCCATCGATAACATGGTGAGGCCACCTACCAGGTACAGGAAAGCGCTGCGGCCATTGTAAATGCGAGCAGATGCCGAAGCAGGGAAAAGAACGACACTAATTTTTACCAAATATTGTCTCTTTTTTGCTTGCAAAAGCATTCCTTTCATACCAAGTGGACACTTCTAGCTTTTACTCCTCACCCTGCAGATTTTCACTCCCCAATTCCAGGTACCTTAACCCAGATTCAATTGAGACTGTGAGCCTTGTTGGAGGTCACAAGGACCAGCTAAGGTGACCAGTGCCCTCTTCTCGGGTTCTGAAGTTGCAGACGGAGGATGAATCAATACGGAAAGGCAATGTTAGTACTTTCCAATTCAATGGTTTTTCACCACATTAATGATGAGTTTTGAAATCTTTCATCCGAAGTGAAATGGAGAAACATGTTAAACAGGTCACAGTAATCAATGCTCTAGTTTGATTTTATACGCATTTGTTTTCTGTGTTGGAAGGAGCCAGACAGCTGCAATCTGACTCCAGACAATGGGAGGCTTTAGTTAAGGAACCTAGTCCAGTCAAGGAGAACAGAACCATGCCATTACGTCCCTGAAGACCTGGGACATCAGGTTAGTCTTTTCCTCTGCGATGGGTTGTTCCTGAGACCTTCTAAGTCTTCAATAGAAGAATCCCAACGTCTTCTTTAAAGAACATGCAACATAACTTGTCAGCATATATGTGTCCCATCAACCACAAGTGCTGTTAATAAGTAATGCTCATGCTTACTGTTTACTTGGTTGTAAAAGACCCATTTTCTTACTTAAAGCTATTGTATGTAAGATACATTGATGGGACCAGCAGTTGGCATAATGGCTATGTTGCTGGACTCCCATGTAGTTGACCGCAATTCGAGTCCCAGACTCAATGGCTTAAACTCACGCCGGGTACAGGTGCATGCGTGCCCAAGATCCTGAGAGGAGAGTGGAGGAGAAGGGATTGCGGCATGGCCATCCCCCCGGGGGGTGATTTCTCACTTTTTATCTCTTTGTCTCTCTCTTTCTGGTGAGCACATGCACCCTATAGCAAAAACCTCTCAAAAAAAAAAAAAAATACATTGACTAATACATGGAGTGTTAAGGATTAAATTGCCCTTCTATTTTAAAAAGGGGTAGAAGTAGAGTTTATATCTAAAGAATAGCAGATCAGATCAGGGCACTTGAAGAAAAACATAGCAAGACTCAAGTTAAGGGGAAAAAGCTACTATTAATTATTCTATTTTATTTTTAATTATTATTTTTTTTTTTAGAGAGAGACCTTTGCTCTAGGGTGTGTGTGTTTGCCAGAGAGACAGAAAACAAGAAATCACTCCCCAGGGAGGATGGCCACACAGCAATCCCTTGTCCTCCATTCTCCTCGCAGGATTATGGGCACGCACGCACACGCACCTGACATGAGTTTTAAATCACTGGGTCCAGGACTCGAACTGCAGGCGACTACGTGGGAGTCCAGTGATATAACCATTACGCCATCTGCTGGTCCCAACTATTAATTATTTTTAAAAGTTGCTATTAATTAATTAGTTGCTTATTCTAAAAATCTGGAGGACATGAAGCATACGAATGAAGGTTACAAAGTCACAATGCATAGATTTGTTCACCAAACTCTAGAAGAACAGAATAACAGTACTTGAGAAAAGTAGTTTTAGGTCAAATCATTGCTATTGTTCATTGCTGTTGCTATTGATACTTAAAGAAATTTTTCTTATAGCAGAGAACCTAGGTTTAGAAGGCCAGTGTTTTCTATTTCTATGAAATCGTACATACCATCCAACAAAGATTTGGGTTCATTTTATTTGTATTTATTTACTATGTATGAAGCAGTCTTTCAAGCTTTTTAAAAATGTACTCATTAATCTCCACAAAGATGTGGTAAGATAGTATTTTTATGATAGTATCTTCATTTTCAGAAAGAAGCTGAGGCTCAGAGAGGTTGAGTCCCTGCCTGACAACAGATACCCACAAACACTCTCATACCACCAGGCACCCGACCTCAGCCAGCCCGGATCCTGAGCACAGTGTACACCACCGTGTCCAGAGAGGCCTTGGTCATGACCCAGAACCTCCTAGTGTGGGACCGTCTGCACCACCACTGCAGCCTCATCTGGCTCTGAAATATGATCTGCAGTAAGGCAGGAGGTGGCCCTGGAGAAAGCACTGAGCGAATAAAGGACAGAATTGCACCTCTCTCAGAGGGAAGCTGTGCTCGAACCTCTCCCAGGTGGAGACAGCTAGCGCCCCCTGGGTGTCCCCTAAAAGACGGAAAGTGGCCCTCTTTAAAAGCAGTGGATAGAGAGGAAAAGGGACTTAGACACCATTGCAGAAAAAGGTGTGAGCCACAGAGAACAACTCAGAGGTAGGGATTCTTAGCCAAGGAACTTAATTAAACTCCAAGTAACCTGGGGGCAAGAGGACCCGGTGCAAGGGGAGGAGAGATCTGTATCTCCCTCATTCTTTGCCTCTGAGCCGATGACTCAAACTTAGACGTGTGCGGGAGCTGGCAGGCAAAGGCTCCAAGGAGCAGATTAGTAAATATTCAGGAATTTTGTAACCGGTTTGGTAACTTGAAATTGGCCATGATGGGAGTATTTACAGCATGGAAATCAGCAAATGCTTTAAGTCAGAGCTTTTCTTTTTTTTCTTTCCTAGCCTTTTTTTTTTTTTTTTTCTTTTCTGGAGAGCTGGTTTATCTGCTAACCACACCTCAAGTCCAGAGCTTCCTTTCTGATTCCACTCCTAAATTCAAGGCTCGTCATTGCCATCTACATTAGAACATCTCTACTCATCTCAAATTTATTAGGTTCAAAAGAGAACTCATTTTATTCTCTCGCAGGTATGATCTTACTAGTGTGTTCTGTATTTCTGTTAACAATTTACTGTACTCAAAACCTCACAATCATATTTGACACTTTAGTCAATAATAAACAAGAAGAAAAAGGAGGAAGAAGAAAATTATTCAAGCGGCATTAATTTCTTAACACATTCTGTCAGCCCTTGTGATAAAACCTTTTAGATACATTTCTACACATCTCTTGAGAGAAGATATTATTCCAGTTCTGTAAAGGGAAAACAAGTTTAGAAAGGTTATGTTACTTGCCAAACTTTCAGGACTAATAACTTTCAGAACTGTGATTTGAATCCAGGGCCTCCTGAATACAAAATTCACATGTAAGCCAAAGTGACGGAATTCTAATCAATCGGTTGCCAAATTCTGTTCTCTAGGCCTTTTTGCAATGTGTTTTTATGGCCGTATTATTTGCATACAATTAAATGCACAAATCTTAATTACATCCACTCAGTGCTGACAAATATGCATACTTGCGTAACTCACACTCCTATCAAGTTGTATTTCCAGTACCTCAGAAGGTTTTCTCTCTATATTTCAATCAATCCTACCTTGTTAAATCAGTGTCACGCTGCTAGAACAAAATACTATGATTGGGTAGTTTATAGACAACAGAAATGTATTTCTCACAGTTCTGGAGGCTGGGGATTCTAAAATCAAGGCACCCGCAGGTTCAGTGTCTACTGAGGGCCTGTTCTGATGTGTAGTGGTACCTTTTCAATGCGTCCTCACATGGTGGGAGGGGCAAGGCAGCTCTTGGGTCCTCCTAATTGGTATTAAGAGCATCAATCTTAATTATGAAGACTCCTCTCTCATGAGCTAATCATCTCCTATTAGAAGTCACACCTTTTTACTAATAACAGTGGTGATTAGATTTCAACATACGAATATCAAGGAGACACAAATACTCAGTTCACACCAACACTGTTTTGATTTCTTTCATCACTGATGATTTTACCTGCCCTAGAACTTCATGTAAACGGAATCATGGGTCATAATGTTTTGTAGAAGGTTTTTCTCTTTTTAAGAGAGATTTTTGCCATAAGGCATGTGTGTTTACTGGATAGACAGAGAGAGACCTAGAGACAGAAAGCGAGAAATCACCAGGTTGTGGCCATGCCACAATCTCTTCTCCTCTCTTTTCCTTTTGGGATCTTGGGCATGCACACACACAAGCCTAATGTGAGTTTTAAGCTGCCAGGTCCAGGATTTGAACCGTGGTTGACTATGTGGTAGTTCAGCAACGTAACCATTACACCACCTGCTGGTCCCTATAGACAGCTTCTTTAGCTTAGTATTTTGAGAAAAATCCACATTATTTGTGTATATCAGTATTTGAGAATGTTTATTACAAAGTAATATTCCATTGAATAGATTAAACCAAGGTTTGTTTATTTAGTCTTTTACTGATGGACATTTGAATGATTGGCTATTATGAATAAAGACGTTATGAACATTCTTATAAAGTCTTTTTGTTGACATATGTCTTCATTTCTTCAGAGTAAAACCAAAGTTTAAGTGCTGAGTCATAGGATAGATGAATGTGTGCCTATATGAGAAGCTGTTAGACTCATTCCCAAAGTGGTTTTACCATTTTATATTCCCACTAGCAACATGATGTTTCTTCTCCTTTACATCCTAACGATGCTTAATAGTGTGAGCCTTTTTAATTTTAGCCATTCTAGTGCGTGTGTAGTAATAACTTACTGGCTTTATTTTTTTATATTGATTTTGTGTTTATTCATTTTATTGACCGAGAGTGTATGCCCTCACCAGAGTAAGAGAAATAGAGAAAGCTCCCTCCAGTAGGGCATGGTCGTGCCACAATACTATGTCCTCCATTTTTCCTTCCCATCAAGATTTGGGGCACATACCAACACACACGTCACACTTTTTTTTTTTTTTTTTTAATTTTACTTATTTCTTAATTTGACTAGAGAGAGACAGAGGGTGAGAGTGAGAAAGAGAGGAAGTGAGAAAGCAAGCCACCAGATTCAGGACTTGAACCCTGGTCAGCCATGTGGGAGTGTCCAGTGCCTTAACCACCACGCCACCTGCTGGTCCCCAACGTCACACATTTTTCAAGTCACCAGGTCCAGGACTCCAACTGTGGCTGGCTTCCTGTGCACAGAGCTTGTCAGCTGCTCTACAGGGCTGGCCCAACTCACTGAATTTAATCCATATTTTTCTAATGACTTATGTAGACTTAGACATCAAAGAAAACAAAGAGCATATATCAGCATCTTTAGAATAGGCAAAAACTCCTGGGGACCAGCAGGTGGCATGGTGGTTAAGGCACTGGACACTCCCACATGGCTGACCATGGTTAGAGTCCTGGATCTGGCAGCTTGCTTTCTCACTTTCTGTGTGTGTGTGTGTGTGTGTGTGTGTGTGCTCGGTTCGAGTCCCAGACCTGGCAGCCTGCATCCTCACTTTCCCTTTCGCTTTCTCTGTTCAATTTTTTTTAAATGAACAAATGGAATTAAATAAATAAATAAATATTCAAAAAAAAAAAAAAGAATAGGCTAAAACTCCTTTGAAAAATCTTGGAAAACGCTACCTATAAAAGAAAAAAAACACTACTTTGTACAAATTAAAACCTTAAGAAAATAAGTAAATAAGCCACGTATGAAAATAAATTAGACATACCAAGAATTTGTACCTAGAGAACAGTAGTTCCTTACTTATGTCCAATTTAATTTTATGAGATATCCTTTTTGTAAAATGTTAAATGGAAAATTCCAGAAATGAAAAGTTTTAAATTGTGCACCGTTCTGAGCAGTGTGATGAAATCACACATCACCCTGGTCTGATGCACCCCCTCCAACTTCTGATCATCGGTTTGAGCAGCTTATCCATCTAGTATACACCACCCCCCATTCATCATGGGGTGGTCTTCTTGGTCATCAAATATTTTGAGAAAAAGAGAGAAAGAGATCATAATCCTACAACTTTTATGATATAGTATATTATTAAAATTATTTTATTCTGTTATTATTGTTATTAATCTCCTACTATGCCTAATTTATAAATTAAACTTTATCATGGGTTTAAATACATAGGGAAAAAATGTAGCATATACAGTTCGGTTCTGTCTCTGGTTTCAGATACTCACTAGGGATTTTGGAATGTATCCCTTCTAAATAAGGGGAAACTACTATATTTACATACAACTTCTAAAACTTGGTTTACAAAAATTTGGACAATACAGACAAAATATGGACAAAACACTTCACAAAGGCATATACACAATGGCCAAATACCACATGAGAAAATGTCTCATAAAAATATCACATGAAAAAAATGATCACTTTAGATTCACCTTGCTCAAAAGCCATAATTTTTTTAAAAAATTTTGTACTACAATTTATGTAAGTATGACTCCCATAATAAACTGCACATGACTTGAAAGTAGAAGAACATCGAAAGTGTCTTTGTACCTTCAAGGCATATATATTAATACATGCGGAGCTATGAGAGGGTCATGGATATGTTTAAATGGTTTACCGAACGAATTAACAATTTATATTGTAAGATATTTTAGCAGACTCTTAGTACTAGAAACCAATGAGGCAGTAATTATGGAACAGTACCTAGAGATGAAAAACAAAACAAGAAAAATAAGCCTAAATGGGGGCATAGGATATTTTTCACAGACAGGTGAAATTACACTTAAAATCTAGGGTAGGGGCCAGTGGGTGGTGTGGTGGGTAAGTTGCTGGACTCCTGCACGGTGACAGTGATTTGAGTCCTCCCAGACCTAGCATCTCTCTCTCTCTCTCTCGCTCTTTCTCTCTCTGATTTATTAAGACAATAACAATAATAGTACCAAATAAAATTAAGTAAATAATTATTTTTAAAAATACTAGTGTGAAATATAAAGGCACCTCAACAAGTTGAAGTAAAAATAGAATTAAAAGAGCCCAAGTTCACTCTGGTGCAGAACATGTTTTAAATCCACGCATAGTCTTTTCCTAATTATATATTTTTTCATGAACTTTTCAAAGACCCTTTCATATAGAGGAAATAAGCTTAGTAGACTAATTTGGCAAAAAATAATGTGAACCAAAACTTTCCAAAAATAAGATACTTACTCTTCTGCATGGGCAACCCATCTCTGTGTGGGTAATTTTGTATCTACGAAAGCCCAGGGGAAGCGATCAAACCAAAACAGGAAGCCGGGCATGTGCTCTGAGGCAGAAGTCACCAAGACATGCCCCTTGTGTACTCTGATGTGCATCCTGTTTGCCAGAAAACTCGGGTTTCTTGTCAGAAATGAAATGCAAATGGCATCATTACTGCATTACAGCAGTGTCTTCAGATTCCAGTGACATCACTTTGGAATTCCCAGCACACCGTAATTTTCACTCCTATAGAGTATGACCTCCCTGAAGAAGAGACATTTATTTACAGAGGCATTTGTGGATGATCTTTGTGAAACTTACTCATGATTCATGAACAATCGCTCAGGAGTATGAGAACTCTGTAAGGAATGCTATGTAACTGGAGGCTTCTCTGGACCTTCTTCATAGCTATTTGAAATACGAAGTGCACTTTGCTTCAGATCATGACCTTAAGACCCAGTTCTTCTTAGGAAGAAAGCCCCAAATATATTCAAGTAATCTATGTGTGTTCCAAATTTCAAGCGAATTTGTATAAATCACTCAGCTCCCATGTAAAAGGTTTTCTTTTCTTCCCTGATTGAATATGAAGATGTCAGAACTTTGAAATGTGAAAATTCTGACCAGCAGTAGTATTTCTTTTTGAGGTTCTCAAAAAAGACAAAACAATCACACTGAGTAAATTCTATTTTGTGACTAGAACAGTAAACAGGAGAATTCCTTTTCGTGACTAGAACAGTAAGCAACGGGTCCACCCTGGTTGGGGTTCATATAGGTTCTGAGAATAAAAAGAAAACAGGAATTTCAAAGGAAAGAGAAAAGTTGAAGGATTTAGAGGATCGTAAATATGGCATTCCAGAGAAGTAGCTTATACTAACTGTAAAGTGTGTGTGTGCATGTGTGTGCACGTGTGTGCGCATGTGTGTGAGTGTGTGTGCATGTGTGTGCATGCATGTGTGCACAGGCACACACCTGGGGCGTAGGGATGGGTATGCATAGGATTCAGAGAAAAGAAAACCTTAAGTTATAGTTCTGTCAGGAAAACCTTAAAGGCTTGATTTTCTGTCATGAAACTAACATGTAAAGCTACTTTCTAAAGCAAAGGGGATAGAGCCAGTCAACTTATAAATAGATCTAATTCATATACTCATTCATTTATAATTTAAACCTTCACATAAGAAATACGGGATGTTCTAAACTTACTCCACTGCTTCCCTCCCCCCACTTCAGTGCCTTCTGAAATTCAAAAGACATAGTTCTAGGACAAATCAAAGGCATTACTTTCTGTGTTATTCTAAACTGTGGTAGGTAGGTTAGGTCAGTGTGCATCGTGTAGTTGAGTCACACCCACAGGTTCTACAAATGAATTTAATCCACCCTCAGAATTTCCATAACTAGATGCTCATTGGATTTCGGTCTGACCACCTGGACTTCAGTCCACACTGTCACACTCTCAGCGTCCAGATTCCACACCTCAGCTCTAGACATTGCCCTCAATAAATTCTGCTTTATGTAAATAAAAAAGGTCTTCTCATCTCAGGCTATTGCTTCTGCTCTGTCCACGAGACCTCAGCATTGACCATCTTACGTTAGACAACCAGGTGAGAATCACTCACGAAGCAATTTGACCCACATGGGTGGGATCACTCAGTATTCCCGTACTCTTAGCCCTCCCTGTAGATGGAAGTTAGTAATTACTAGCTTTTTACAAGGGCTTTTCATTTCTTAGAAAACACATTTTGGAAACAGTTGGTTTCAGGCAGGAGATGACTTGGAAGTTACCAAGAGAAGTCTGTAAGTGCTTCAAACTGTTGAGGAAGCAGAAACTGAGGACTGGTCAGTCCGTAGTATGGTGGTTTAGGTCGCTAGAGCCCTCATGGCTGACTGCATAGTTTAAGTCCTAGACCCAGCAAACACACTTGAGTGTGTGCCCAAAATCCTGAAAAGAGGGAGAAAAGAATGAGAAGGGATTGCAGCGTGACCATTCCCCAGAGAGGGTGTTCTCTTACTTTCTATCTCTGTGTCAGGCCAGCAAGTGAGTACATACCCTCTGGCAATGAGTTAAAAAAAAATCTGTTCTTCCACAAGAACCAAGATGAACAAATATTCTAGCTGTTGCTAAGAACTATAAAAAGTAATTCTTTCCATTATACCTTGATAAAATTGGAAAATATAAAAGAGTTGACACCAACCTAAAGAAATGAATAGGCCCGGAAAGGTTTGAAATGACATTTTAGATTTCAGAGTGAGTGTAAAGACACATAAATAAGCTGAACAGAACATCAGAGTGGAAATATATTAAAGATTCATTAAACAATAGCAAACTACAAAAGTACTGCTCTCCTCGCACATCATGCTCAATGATAATTTCTTATTCCACTTTTAACATTTGGACCCAGCTGTTTACATAGCCATCTTTTCAGTGCTAAAATTGAGAAAAATCCTCTTTATCTCTACTCCAGTAAGGCACACCCAGATAATGAACAGAACTCCTTTAAAACTGTGACCTCTGTCCTCGAGATGACACCTCAGAAACATCCTTCTCCAATTAAAGACACTCATTGAAGACACTTACACACCAACGCACACCACTACAGACCTGAAGCCATAGTAATAAACAACAGGAAAAGAGAAAATAGAAATAGAAAAATGGCAGAATTCTCTGCCACCGGTTGCGTGGACATACTTACCATCTTGGCTCACTCTTAAGTTGCACTTCTTTCTCAAATTTTCTCAATGAAGAGCTAAAACAAAATAATGCACAAATGAAAATACTTCCAGCCATGATTGGAAGGAAAAAAAAAGCTGATGGTTCAGAATTCTAGTATGATATAAAGGTAAAGCCAACTTTATCGCAGTTATCACACTCGTTGTCCTTTCTAATTTATGGCCTACAGACTCTGAGAAGACATGTTTGGGACACCTCCACTCACTAGCCCTGCCCTTCCTCAAGGAAATGATGACTTAGATTTCTCAACACATTTGATGCATTTCTATAAAAGATATATGTGTATCATTTTATAGATCTGTCATTTTTTTTTAAATGCTCAAGAGAGCTTATTATATAAAGAACTCCCCCTAGTTTATATATGTCTAAGTTCTAATTTTGGCACTTGGGACTTCCATAAGAGCAGCGTATCAGAATAGTATCATTTCCGAAGCAGTGAATGGGTATGCTACACCAGAATGTTAGACTTCAGCATGTTATTTTTGCATTTTGTTTTATACCGTGATTCAGATCCTTTTTGCGACTACCTATCCACTTAGGATTTGAATTTCACTTGGGTGTTTAAAGCTTTTAAGTTCTCTCTCATCCATTCTTTAAGATGCTTAGTTTAGCATCTTACATTTTCCCCCCAAGGTTTTCTTCATGCATAATTCTTTGGCACCCCAGGCAGCAGGCGTGGGAACAGTTGTTGGGCTTTCCGTGGCCCCCAAACCATCCCAAAGAATATGAGCAACTTGGGAGCATCCTGAAGGATTTGGTGCCTGGGGTAATGCGTGCTGTTTGTTTAGTGAATTAGCACCTCAGAAAAAGATTGTAAAGAAGGTGTTTCTGATGGCATGGAGCGCAAAAGTCGAGGCATATTCAATCTGTTCCAGCGCTATCTGGTGCTCCATCAGCACTATCCCAACTTCAGACTCTGGCTTCAAATTGATCCCTTAGAAGATGCTTTTAGTCAGTATTTACGAAAATTGAAAATACTATTGACAAGGGGTCAACTAGAACCCATGGTCTTCAGGGAGCTTTTAATGGGAATATGGTTGATTTGGTCATAGAGGGTTCAAATGCCTACCTGGTCCTTTTGTGCTCCCTTGCTGGAATGTGGGGCAAACTTTCCAGGAACCTCAGTGCCGATGCATATTTTATTTTAAATATTCCTTTTTTAATAATTTTTTTAAAAAGAATTATTTTATTTAACTTTATTTCAATTTGATCAGAGAGGTAGAGAGTGAGAGTAAGAGCGAGAGTGAGAGAAAAAGAAGGAAAGTGAGAAAACAAGCCGCCAGGTCCGGGACTCAAACCGTGGTAGGCCATATGGGAGTCCAATGCCCTTAACCACCACGCCAACTGCTAGCCCCTAAAAATATTCTTTATTTTACCAATAAATCTATAGTGACTATATATGAAACAGGTGAAAAGGACATCTGCTTTATTCTAGTAGTAACAAAAGAGGGACCAATTACAGCTGGAACATGCTATTTACATATACCCAATCATTTATATATATATATATATATATATATATATATATATATATATACACACACACACACACACACACACACACACATATATATATATACACATACATACATATATATATATATATATATATACACACACATATATATATGAATTATTTTATTTAACTTTATTTATTTATAAATTTGACCAGAGAGAGACAGAGTATGAGAGAGAGGGAAAGTGAGAAAGCAAGCCACCAGTTTCAGGAGTTGAACCACAGTTGGCCACGTGGGAGTCCAGAACCCTTAACCACAACACCACCTGCTGGTCCCTAAATATGTTTTTTTTTTTTTTTTTTTTTTTTTAATGCCAGAAGACACAAGTCAATGCAGAAGAGAGCGAGACTACAGGGCCATGCCTGCATTAGATCCTTGTAATAATGCTACAACTAAGGTACTAAGTTTATTTATCTATGTTTTATAGATAAATAAATTGAGCCGGTAGCTCGCTAAAATATATGTTGCCTTGATCTCGAAGGCCAAGTTTTTGGCCTTTATTACACTGGCTCTCTCTCGTAATGCACTGAAACGGTCTAACGCCCTCACTGAATTTCAGGTAGTACTATTACCACAGCGTGGGAAGGATCCTACTCTTGCGCTATTCTTGTTGCGGCCATCTACGGAAAGCGAGGCCTTGATGTGGTACGAGTGGCACAGCTCTCCTTGCGAGCCCTTTACGTGAGTGCAGCTCTTCCTTGGGAACTGGATGGGCTCATACTTCAAAACCACCGTTGTACCATTTCGAGAACCCAGGAGATGGGCTAATGTCACCAGAAGCTGCTGCTGTTTATTTTTAAGTATGAGAGCCTTGACAAAAAAAACAGCACACAAAACAGCTCCTTCAAGACTGGTGAGGGCCTGCGTAGGGTGCCAACATCTTCCTCCTGCAGGTGCAGAGAAAGCGTTTGCATTCCAAGAGCACTTCAGGGTGAGTTCGTTTATCTGGTCCTCGTAAGACAGCGATGTGTCAAGTTCTCCAAGGGGAAGGTGCCGTTTCTGTGACGCCGCAAGATAAAAACATGTGTTTCCTTTATCCAGCGCTATTATTTTGAAGTGAGTTATCGAGGGGAGGCCAAAGGTCAAGACTCCTGAAGCAGAAAACCCAAAGAATCTGTTCAGTACTTTGGTAATACTCCTCCAGTCTAGGCAGGCAGGACATCTCATAGTTTAAGGGCTATTGTTTTCTGATACACCTTTAAGAGGAGAAGGTATTTGTCAGTCTTCCCTGAAACAGAAATACATATCGCTATTGACACACGAGGCTGCTTTTGCTATCAAGTTGATGGTTTGGGCAACAATAAGCGATTGCAAGTTATCAATAATTGCTTTGTTAAGCAAACAGATTTCAGCAATTTCTCTCCAGAAAAACATGGCTTTCCCGACATCCACCCTTTAGCTGAAAAGAAAAATTAATCTGTTGTGGATACAACTAAAGCGATCTTAATGACAGCTGTGAATTTGAGCTCATCCATTGATTAAGGGAGCTGTTTGGTTGATCTCAACGGACTCTTGATTTTCACAAATTTTCTCTCTCTCTCTTCTCTCACTTTCTTTCACTCTCAAAATTATGCAAGAGTCCTCAGGCCCGAGCTGATGAGTCAACTTCTACTTAGGAAGTCAAATTCCGTGCCCCTCTGTCATCTTCAGTAAGCACTGCGTGGAGCAGGTGCAATAAGCAGAATTACCAGTTGAGAGGGGATAGCAATACATCCATCTTGATAAGGTAAGGTACCTGTGATCACACACCTTCAGGAGGGAACAGATGGGTGTGTTTAGGTGAGAAAGGTGAATAAGCAAACTTGGTGGCCATCCAAGCTAAGAGGAACTCGAGAACTGAAGGTGGAGTACAGAACAGGGCTACAGTGTGGGGCTGGTTCCTGCGCATTCCTATTCTTTCAATTCTTACTTGAGAAATAAGAGAAGCGTCCATGGTGTTCTCTCTTAGCATTTTTATTTTTCTCTGCCCTCAGGACATCTCATTTACTATTGTATACATCTATAACTTGTTTCGTATTATCACCAATTTACCCCATTTTGTTATAAATTGTGCTCGGTTTTGTTCTGGAGGGGCACCTTGACATTTTCATCCTTTCCTGAGGACAAGGCAGTGGAGACTCCATGGTGAGTTTTGTAACTTCTGTCAGCTTATATCTAAAGATACAGTTGGAAGAAGCTTGGAGTTCTGCATAAATTGTTATTCCTGATTTAATGAGACAATGCCTTTCACCAATTAATACATAGTTCTCAGCCTTTAAAACAATGTGGCAAAGTCCTTAAGAGAATTTTGACAAAAATAACTAAAACAGGGTGTGTGTGTTTGTGGTGTGTGTGCATATGCACACATACCTTAGGTATGAGTTAGAAGCCAGAGCAAGAGGTGAAAATTAAAACTAACAGTCAGGGTCTCAAAAATCTAAATGTTGTTTTCAGTCTGAATCTTAAAGAAGGGTCTGAGTGGTTCATAGTCTATCTAAAATGGTTTGCTCATAAATAATGGATGATAGAAAGACGGCTTCCATACCTAAAGTCCCTTTCCATTCAAAAGGAAATTTATGATCCCTTCAAAATTTTAAATCATTTCAGACAGTGTTAAAAGGATACCTTTAGCTATTATTCTTGACCAGAGTTCTACTCAGACAACTTCTTATATTCCATATAAGGTGGGCAATTCGACCTCAGCATCATTGACATTTTAGACTAGATAATTTTTTGTGATAGGGTGTTGTCCTATAAATTCCAGGATGTTGAACACCAGTCCTGAGCTCTGCCAACGTGATAGTAACACCTCCCAATGCCACTTCTGAGACTCAAGAGTCTGCAGGGCTGACCTGGTAGCACCATGAAAGTTCTATGCCAAGGAGGCTGGGTCCCACATGGCCAGCTGGAATCCAAATCCCAGCCCTGGTGGTCAGACACAGGGCCCACGCAAGTCCAGGACCCTGAGGGGATGGAGACTGGAGAAAGGATTGTGGTATAACTAGGCCCTGTTGGGGGACTCTCTCTCTCTCTCATATACTACCATGAGTAAAGGGGACAATTTAAAAAAACATATATCTCTAGTCACTGCTCAATATTCTCTAGGGAAATAGGGACGAAACCACCCTAAGTTGAGAACCACTGATATAAGGAATAACTGGAGTGAGTGTGTGTTTTGTGTTGGAGGATGACATGAGTTTCTTACTAAAGATATCTAGTTGAAAGGTAAGTTCCCCTTTACACTGGTATTGTACCTGGAACAACATGGCCATGACATGTGGCATCTACTTTCATGAGAGGTAAAAATATATGTCCTTCCTCTCAAATCTTGCCTTGTTTTGTGAGTAACTTTGCCAAAAAGAAAGTGCAGAGGTGATGGTGTGTGACACCTGAAGAATCTCGGTTGGTTACAGCATTGCTTAAAAACAAAACCAAAATCCTGAGGCTGGGTAGCTATTAAAGAAATAGAGATTCAGTTTACTTACAGTTCTGATGGCCAGAAGGTCCAAAGGCATAAAGAGAACACTGGGCCAGTCGACATCACAGCATAGCTCACAACCTAAACACAATTTCTTTTGTTTGGGGGGAGCATCCAAACCATAGCATGAAGCTAAGCCTTAAAAGGACTAGCAACTTCTAACAGAGACCGCCGAGTAAGAAAGCCAGGCTAGCCTCCGGGAAGATAAGAACTTGAGAACAAAATAAGGTAGGCTTCGCAGGCCAGCTGGTCCTCCAGGTGATGCTGCCTATGGGGTAAACCTGAGTGAAACCAACAGCAGAAATACCTAGGCAACATATAGCATCAGGAGAAATTGGAAACTGTTGTTCCAAGCTTCTCTGTTCGGGGTAATTTGTTACACAGCGAAGACTAACGAACACTTGTTTTTGGTTTGACCCCGCTACTATCAAGAGACACCTACGTGAAATGTGGATCAGGTTCAGAGAGGTTAATGACTTCTGGTTAGAGTCATGAAGGCATGGTTCCTAACGTCCTCCTTCAATTCAATCAGGAAAACACGCACATTTATAGAATATCAGCGATGTACAAAGTACCCAGGGGAAGAAAGGGGAGGCTATAGTTTTCTGTCTGTTGAAAGCAGGTTAAACGAGATCTTGACCATCCTGACAAAAATAAATACAACATAATGACCTACAAAGTGCAGAAAAACATACACTAAACAGAGCACGAATGGAGACGTTTCTATTGATAACTTGTCAAGTTGGTTATGCTGAAAGACTTTTCCTAGAATTTCCTTTAATTTAAAGGAAATTAAAATTGGTCAAAAGAGAAATTTGCGTGAGGTTTCTGAAAGGTGGAGGTGAGGCTGGAGCCTTTATACTCTGAAAACATGAATGGGCAGATGCAGCAAGAGACTGATGGGGAGGTGCCAAAAGCTTTGGCGTGGTCTTGGTCTCTCCCAACACCCCTGTCCAGCTCTTCTTCCCAACTGCTGGTGCTTCTGGCCAACAACCCCTGCAGGAGGCAGCAGCTTCCCACAGACTTCTCTTCCAGTTCTCCTTCACAAGACCACATCAGCGTTTGGACAGGCTTAGGGTTCACAGTTTCCTGGAAGCTACTGGTTCTCTCATACTAGTCTGTCTGAAGAGTTGGAGAGTGGTTTTTATCTGATCCTTCAATGCTTCCTTTTGGATTTCTCTCCAACTTCTCCCACATTTGTGCAAGGTCTTCCTATTATGATTATGTTTTACAATTTCTCTTTTATTCTCTCATGAGTGAGAGAGACAGAGGATGAAAGAAAGGTGGGCAGAGAGCATGTCAACAGCCTTCACACGGCAATCCACGGTCAGGCCCAGCTCGGGCATGCCTGCCGTATGCAGGGAGATCTCCGGGACGTGAACCTGAAACCTTTCCATGCGTATCAGCCTCACAGAGCTTCACATTTTACTGAATGAGTAAATTACTACATGTATTACTACATGATACTCAGTAATTTTGCTTCCTAATTAAATTCTGAACGCAGGGACCAGCAGGTGGCGTGGTGGTTAATGGTGCTGGATTCCCACATGGCCAACCGCAGTTCAAGTCCTGGACCTGGTGGCTTGCTCTCTCACTTTCCCTCTCTCTCTCTCTCTCTCTCTCTAATCAAAACTGAAAAATAATAGTAATAAATAAAGTTAAATAAAATAATTTTTAAAAATTCTGAACACAACAGTTCAGAAAGAAGAAATACTGTGACCAGCAGTTGGCACAATGGTTACCTCACTGGGCTCCCATGTCGTCAACCACGGTTCAAGTCCTAGACCCAGTAGTTTAATACTCACACCAGGTGCATGTGCATGCATGCCAAAAATTCCAAAAGGAAAATGGGAGAGAAGGGATTGAGAGGCATGGCCATACCCCCTGGGGGGTGATTTGTTGCTGTCTGTCTCTCTCTGTATCCCTGACGAGCTCACAGACCCTATAGCCAAAATCTCTCTCTCTAAAAAAAAAAAAAAGAAAAAAAGAAAAGAAAAAGAATGAAAGAAAAAAGAAATGCTGGAGATGAAATTGTGCTCTGGCATTCTATGTGACTACGCTTTATTTTGAGGACTTTATTTTGTTTATTTCCTAGTATCAATAATGCTAGAATATGTCCTTACACTATCATGTACGTAGAATCCACTCATCCTTCATATAGTATGAAGAAGCAGAGGGTGAGAGAAAATGTTAAAATCATTTCTGCCTTCAGTGGCTCCAATTATGAATCCAGGAGAACTCGGGGGTATTTTTATAAAATAGAGGACTTGTGACACTGTCTAAAGAGAAAAAGATCTCATGGGCAAAAACTGTATTGAAGAACAGTTATCAGGAGCATTTTTTAAATTAGAAGGAGGAAAAAGTAACACTAGACATTTGGGTCAGACAGGAAAATGTTTATGGCATTTGAAGAGAAACGGATCTCAGAAATAATATACATAGGTTTCAATGCCTGTCGTAAATACCAAAATACCAAAAGAAAAATCTATAGGCAAATGTAACCCGGAGAGGTACAAATCAGTAAAGAATAAAAAATTTTCTGTAAGACAAATTGAAATATGTCAGGGAGAAATAAATGCCACGAGCTCCATGCTTGATAAAATTGAGCTTCGGACTTCTAAAAGCATGATATGGGTACAAAAACGTTATGATGTTCATGGTTACATTCCCTAGTGGTTAAAGTCATTTTTGAAATAATAAACATGAGGCTGCTAGACTCTGATTCTGAACTATAGATGATTTTATTTATTATTATTATTTATACACTCAATCGCTATACATCATTTAGCCTGTAAAGAGGATTTACCCAACATGAAATACATCTCAGACCAGTCCAGTTGAGGGTATTATACACGTCATCATCCACAGGGAGTAAGCCATTTCTGTGTCCCATAAATGTCTTACCCATAGATAATTTTCAAGCCCAATGGATCAAGTCAAACACTGCTACTGGTTTTCACTTACTTTGGACCCTAAATGGTTAATCCTGTTTCAAAACACATGCAAGGTTGACACCATGATTCTCAAACTCCAGGGTGCAACAGAAATCCCCAGAGACTCGCCGAAACTATACCATCAGAGCCATGCCCAGAAATCCCGAGTTAATAAGCTCCAAAAAGATCCAGGAAATCTGTCCTGGTTCAATATGTTCTAGGCGAGTCCGACCTAGATCAAAATCCTGGATCACACCTTGGGAAACAGTTTTCTGGACAGCAGAATGAGTTCTACTCCATTCTGCCTATGCCAAATGGCAATAAATTAAAAAGAAACATAAAATACCACCTAGTGTCCAACATGCCACTTTGCTGAAGAAAAGAAAACATTACCGTATTATTAGCATTTGCCCAGGTAAAATACGTTTAGGTACATTGTGTGTGTGTGTGTGTGTGTGTGTGCGCGCGCGTGTGTGTGTGAATGAGTCAACGTCCTGAATGAATGTTCCTGGTGTGGTTGTAGTCTGCCAAGACATGAAGACATGAGGGTCTCAAATTTGTTAGCAGGCCCAGAAAGGTGGCTCCAGACAAAGACACAGTATTCTCTCATTATACATGGCAACTCACAGGGTCAGCAGGCAGTGTGGTGGTTAGGGCACTGGAGCCCCACATGGCCAACCGCGGTTTGAGTACCAGACCTGGCGGCTTGCCTTCTTACTTTCCTCCTCTCTCTGTTTCTCTCTGATGATTATAGCAAGTTAGAAAATAACGATAATGATCAATAGAAATAATTCTAAAAAAAAAATTGCAATTCAAAAATGTATAAAATCATTTATATAAATGTATTAATTCAAGGAAAATATGTGTTTCTTTCTAATGGAGTTTATTTAGGAAAATTACTTCCTATGAAGAGTTCAATTTCAGCCAAAGTGACAACGTTTAGGCTTCTACCTTTCAAAAATGACAGAGAAGTACACGTACCCACTGGGCATGGGGAGACCTCAGGACCTTCCCCTGTGACATCAGCACCGTGGAGTATTGTAGGAATGTGTCATTGTCCCACTGCCAACTGGCCCCTGTATCTTTACCTAAGGAAACTCTGCTCTCCCCGGAGACTCAGACCAGACTCCCCGTCCTTCAGGGCCTGTTCCCTCTTCCCCACTTCCTTACCTCCCGGGACTAGATGTTTCTTCCTCCAGGGTCTCCTTGCAGCTGGCACCGTCCTGAGTCAGTGCACTGGGACACCGAAGTCTGTGGTCCATTATCTGCCAATGACCTGGGACTTCCATGAGGCCCAATCCCCAGCCTATTTATTTCTATATTTTTCTGGGGCTGAGCAAATAGTAGGGGTTGAAGAGTAAGTGGATTTTAAACACTAAAAATTATTTACTGTACAGTAATCCTAAGAAAACATAGCATTGGTGCTTGTACATTAGTTGCATGTTTAAACAAACAAACAAACAAACAAACAAACAAACAAACCCAGGCCATTAGTTAATGATAAATGTAACTGCATTAAGAAAAGTAAGCATAAGCTATCACAGAGCCAGAGCAGCACACATGCCCAACATCTAAGGGAAGGAACGAGCATGTTATAGCTGAGGCTGCGAAGTTCCAGGGTCACTGGTGCGTCGTCCCCACTGCACTGCAAACACACGTGCACACTCAAGGCTGGGAGGTGATGGTTTTCTGCCACTCTTTGCTCCACCCAGCAGTAAGCCCCAAGCTGAGCTAACATGGCACTCTCTATCTCCTTCGGTCTTATCAACAGGCACAACGCAGTACTATTATTTGAAATCAGTATACACATTCTCTTAACCAAAAAGAAGAGCATAAGGGTTTGATTTTTTTTTTTTAAGAATGATTTTTATTTAACCTCAGTTAGTTATTTATTTTAATTTGACCAGAGAGGGACAGAGTGAGAGAGAGGGAAAGAGAGAAAGCAAGCCACCAGGTCTAGGACTCGAACCGCAGTCGGCCGTGGAAGAATCCAGCGCGGTTAATCACCATGCCACCTGCCAGCTCCGAGTGCTTGATTTCCTAAGAAAAGGCATAAAATAGTTCCTTTTCTTTCTTTCTTTATTTATTTAAGACAAATCTCTGCCACTTAGTTAGCATTTCTTATTTGGGTACAATTTTATGTTTGCTTGTTGTTTATTTGTTTGGTTTTTATTTATTTATATTTTTACTCTTCAAAACTGTTTAAAAAATGTAGATTGTTTATTTGTCTTTTTCCCTTTTCTCCCACTGCAAGTTGAGCTATGCAGCACGAAGCAAACTGTGATTAAGAAAATGAGTTTTGCTTTTAATCAATTAAATTAAAAAGTTGGCACATGAAGCTCATAACTCCTTAAAATAATGGCTAAACAAAGAAGAGGTAGTTTAATATTTAGCACAGTGAAACAATAATAAGAAAGCAATAAAAACAGACATCTTGAAATGGCTAAAAGTGACAAACCTATCTAATGTATAGGATTTATTCTAATAAAACTCCAAAATTAATATCAGATGGAAGAGTGCAAATCAGTGCACTTTATTCAGTACAATAAGATTGAATCTGCCGTCTGACAAAAAGCTACCACTGCAGAGGCATTGACAACCTCAGCAAACAAATATTGTACAGGTGGAAAGGCGAACACACATGAAGAGAAAAATATGGACGTATTTCACATGGGAAACTATTTATTGAACTGAAAAAAATAAAACATCAAATCAAAAATTCCTACATCACTTTATATCAGGCTAGAAACAAAGAAGCTTTATGGTTTCGATGGGAGTCCAGGTTGAGGTGTGAGCGAAGATGCACAATAACAAGTTAGCTGGTATGTATAAGAATTTGTGGGCCCAGCAGGTGGCATGATGGCTTGGGAGCTGGACTCCCACAAGGCCGACTGCAGCTTGCTTCCTCACTTTCTCCCTCTCCTCTCTTTCTCTGTCTCTCTTTGGGCAAATTAAAATTAAAAATAATGATTATAAAAATATATCTTTAGTAGCACTGGAGACAAAGTGAAAGTGAAAACAGCAAATGAGCTTGTAAGGAATTTGAGAAAGGTAAGAACCATTGGCATTAGAATCCAACAGAGCTAAGGAATCTATGACCCGATGGTCCCAAAAGATGTTAAAGAGAAAAACTCTCATAAATGTTTACGATTTCCATTAAAACAAAAACAAAACCAAAAACAACTCAGTTCTTTTTAAACATGGACGCAATGATGAGCAAATTATTGACCAGGAGGTTAAGCAAATCAATTTTCTCAAAAAGCACAGCAAAGGGTGGAGATGAGGGAAGTGTGAGGCAACAGAAAAAACAAATGACAGATTCAGAAGGTCCAATATCTATTTAATAGGAATTTCATAGAGAGGGCTTGAGGAAGGTACAGGCGTAGAAATGATTAAAGCATAATTGAAGAAAATTCCCTTGAGCTGGAAAAATAAAAGAAAGCCATATTTAGTTTTAAAGGACCATCAACCATCAAGCAGTAATGTTGACAGCCTGGTAAATATTCAGAACTTTAGGGGCCAGCAGGTGGCATGGTGGTTAAGGCACTGGACACCCACATGGCAGACCATAATTTGAGTCCTGGACCTGAAGGCTTGCTTTCTCACTTTCCCCCTCTCTCTTTTTGATCAAATTTAATAATAATAATAATAATAATTCAGAAAAACTAAAATACCTAAAGGAAGGGCCAGCAGATGCCATAGTGGTTGAGGTGCTGGACTCACACGTGACCAACCATGGCTCAAGTCCTGGACCTGGTGGTTTGACAAATCACACTGGACAGGACCAGCAGATGGTGTAATGGTTACATTGCTGGACTCCTGTGTAGTCAGCCACTGTTCAAGTCCTGTACCTGGCAGCTTAAAACTCAAACCAGACTTGTGTGCATGTGTGCCCAAAATCCCAAGAAGAGAATGGAGGAGAAGGGATTGTGGCATGGCCATCTCACTGAGGGAGGGGGGGGGGGTGATTTCTCTCTTTCTCCAGCAAGTGCATGTGCACTATAGCAAAAAATATCTCTTAAAAAAAAAGAAAAGAGAAAGGAAGAAAGGAAGGAAGGAAAGAAGGAAGGAAGGAAGGGAGGGAGGGAGGGAGAGAGAGAGAGAGAGAGAGAGAGAAAGGAAGAAAGAAAGAAAGAAAGAAAGAAAGAAAGAAAGAAAGAAAGAAAGAAAAAATCACACTGGGTACGTGTACATCCCAAATCCCAAGAGAATAGAGGAGAGGGGATGCAGTGTGGCCATCCCTCCAGGGGACAATTTCTCACTTTCTCTATGGCAAAAATAAAAAAAATAATTACATGGGGCCAGCAGGTGGCGTGGCGGTTAAGGGCTCTGGACTCCCACTTGGCCGTCTTTGGTTCTTGCTTTCCTTCTCTCTCTCTTTCACTCTGTCCCTCTCTGGTCAAATTAAAATACGTAAATAAATAAATAAAGTTAAATAAAATAATTAAAAATAAGTAATTACTTAAAAGAATATAATTAAATATTCATTTACCAGTACATTGGTAAATCTAGACATCTAGATTTCAGAAGCCTAGACTCTAGGTTACAATGGATCCACAATCTTGGATGGTAAACTAAGTTACATCTCTATTTCCAGTACCCTCTAACTGAAATGTTGCATGACTTTCAGCTATGAATTCAGGTGACAAGCGTAGCGGCAATAGAAATACCTGTGACTTTCAATCACAGAAATGTTTATATCCTTTTCTGTTGACACAGATAGATGACACTATCGTTTTTGACACTTGATGATAGATCAGCCGTAGATTGCACGTCATCTACCAATCCCTTCCAGATGCCCCTGAGAATGGCTGACCACCCGTCAGGCAGTGCGCCTACTTATCTGAGTTCTCACATTGGTGACCCTGACACCTGGTTTGCTCTCTAATATCCTTATCTACCTCGATTCATCAGTGCTTGAAAGGTGGCAAGATATTTCCTTACTTGGTGAAGTTTTGCAAAATGGGACAGGCAGATGAGAATTTGAAACTCTCCGGAAGGCAGCCTGGTATTCTGTATTCCAGATGACTGATGAGCCCAGAGCGTTCGCCTTGCAAGTTCAAACAAATCACATGATCGAGATAACTGCTGAGTATTATTTAAAGTAACTTCTTCTTATTCACAGATTGTGCGGTGATACAGGCCATGCGCGTCGCAAGTTCTTTGGGTAGTAAAAGTTTTTTCTTTATTCGGCTCGCTTTTCAATTTCCTTTTTGGACACTGTGATGAGGTAAAGGCGAACCCGTGGAGTGCATTACACAAGCAGGTTTTGTGCATTTTTAGTCCGTGAAATTACTGAGCATATTGAGGATAACATTGTGAGAAAACCATAAACACATTCAGAAAATACACACATTTTTTCCTAGGAAGGCACAGAAAGTTATGTGGCTGTCCCCGCAAGAAGGAGATTTTTAAAAATTTATTCCAAGCCGGGGTCACTGACCTCATCAACTGTCGAGGGTTCCAAAAACAGAAGAGAGAGGGAGAATCTCTGATCTAAATGCAGTAGATGCTTTTTATGAGGATTACGACTGCCAAAATGAACTCAAAGAAAAATGGCATAGGCAATATTTGCAGTAGAGAGTGAAGGGTGATCAAAGATCTACATACACACGCATCCACACCACCACCTTTGCCACCACCCAAAGTCCTATACCCAGATGCTGCCATCAAACTTCAAGGAAAAGATTTCTTTTGCATTCTATAAGCCCCTAGAAAAGGGGAGAGAAAAGTGTCTCAATTCACTCTTACAAGTCAAACAGAATAACCCAGATATCAAAACTAAGAAAAGCATATACACATAGGAAAACCATTTTCTACAATTACATATAAATATGCTCAAAACTCCCAAATTAAATAACAATCAAGCAAATAACTTTCGTGTAGGAAGGAGGAAGAAGAAGAGAAAAGCCATACAGTGGAGAAGTTTTATAAATTGGTATATGAAGTTGAAGCTTCAATTCTTTCTAAAATTGGAGGCATCATTAATCTCAGAAAAGCAAAGTTGGAGGAAATTGGAAGAAATCTAAACTTTTGTGGCAAATGGAATCAGATTGAATCATTGCAGAGGACAGCGGGAGGATGGTTTAGCCAGAGAAATTAGCAGTATTTCCGGGGAGTGGAAGGTTAGCTTAGCCTTCAGTTTCCCTGCAATGATTGTCCATCCCAAGTGTGAGGCAGGACTCAGCTGCCTTAGGGCAAGTTTTCTTAATAGGGCTTGTCTACTTAGTTACAGGGCATTCAGAGCTGTGGTTTTGCAGATAGGGGTTAAAAAGAGAGTGAGATTGGGCCAGCATATTGTGTGGAGGTTAAGGTACTGGAACTCACATGGCCAGCTGCACAGTTCAAGTCCCAGACTCTGTGGCTTGAAAATCATGCCAGGCACATGTATGTGCATGCCCAAAATCCTAGGAGGAGACAGGAGGAGAATGGATTGCAGTATGGCCGTCCCTCCTAAGGGGTGATTTTTCACTTTCCCTCTCTCTCTCTCTCTCTCTCTCTGTCTCTCTCTGGTGAGTGCTCATGCCCTATAGCAAAAAATAAAAAGAAAGAAATAAAAAGAGAGTGAGGCTGATGAAATAATACTTATTTGAGCTCGAAAATGAGTAAACTGAAGAGCAGAGCAGTAAAAAGATAGGTCAATAATCTACAAATCCCCCTGTTGGGACAGAATGGTCAGACGAGGAGCAGCTGATAAGGAAAGATATTACGTAATTAATTATTTTTATTTTTCTGAATTTAATTTTCTGTTGCCAGAGGGAATATGCATGCACATGAGGGAGAGAGAGAGATGAGAGAGAGCAGAGGCTTCCCCAGTCGGGGCATGGCCATGCCACAATGCCGTTTCCTCCATTTCTTCGTCAGGAATTTGGGCGTGCACACGTACCTGCCCAGCATGTTTTTCAAGCTGCCAGAGTCATGATTCGAACCCTGAGCAGCTAAGCTGGATCTGACTTTCTGAGCACAACACTTAACCACTGTGCTAGGAGGCCAGTCCAGGTATTCCATAATTCGACTGCGGAATAGTATGCAGCAACTTAAAGGATGCAGTAGATCTGCGTCTGCTAAAAACAGTCCAAGAGAAACTGATATACTGTTGAATAAAGAAAAAAGGCCTAGAACTCTGTGTGTGTACGTGTGTGTGTGTGGGGGGGGGGGGCGTGTGTGTTCTATCAAACGATACAATGGCAGAGAGAAGACCTTACAGTTTTCATTTTCCTATGGTTTTATATTTTTTTCTTGTTATGTTGAAAGGTTTTTGCTATAGGGCATGTGTGCTCACCAGAAAGATAGAGAGAGACAGAGAGACAGAAAGCGAGAAATCACCCCTCAGGGGGCATGGCCACACTGCAGTCCCTTCTCCTCCATTCTCCTCTCAGGATCTTGGGCACGCATACACATGCGCCCAGCATGAATTTAAGCCCCCGGGCCCAGGACTCGAACTGGGATTGACTACATGGGAGTCCAGCAACATAGTCATTAAGCCAACTGCTGGTCCCTGGTTTTAGATTTCTATACCTACTTTCACTTCAATCTTAAAATAGATTTTTTAAAGTTTTTTTTTTTTCATGTTGGGAAAAAAAAGAAAAATGGTAGACATATTTCTATTATGTAGAGACACTGTTGTTTCCATTTCTGTCTGTTTTCAGCCAATATTTTTTGATGAGTATCTTTTTTTAACAGAAGAGAATCACATTGTGCACACTGTTTTTAATCAGCTTTTTCTACCTTTCCATGGCATTAAATATTTCTCTACTATCATTTTTAATGGCTGAATAGAGCCTGGTTGTTAAATATTTATGTCTTACCCAGTTCTTATTTCCACCAAAAACACTTTCATAAAAATCTTGTAGCTATAATTTTGCAAACATCTATGACTATTTTCTTAGCGTGAATCCCCCAAAGTAAAAATGCTGGTTTAAAGGTTTTATGCAAAACTGGAGACAGTCAATAGTTATGGCCAAACTGCCTTCCAGAAAGATTTTAAAAATTTACACTCTCACCAACAGCATATGACAGTGCTGTTTTCTACACCATTTTGCCAACACTGAGAATATGATTTTCTTTTAATCTTAAAAATCTAGTTTTTAGGATTAGATCCCTAAAACTAGATTTATCATGACATCAAAAACTTTGTCACTCTTATTCAATATTAAATTATATTTGAAAACTCACATACTATAGTGATAATAACCTCAAAACAGCTCGTTTGATTGAGATGTAGAAGTCAGGAAAATATCTGTATACCTTTGCAGCATTTTTTCCCGAAGCTTCCGTTTTTTTTTTTTTTTTTTGCCAGTAGGTTACACTACAAGAGTGAAGATTAGGTTTTGAGAATCTGATTCTAGTCACCTCCAGTGTGCAAAATTATTAAAATTTAAATGTAACTTTAAAAACTGTGCATTGGACCTTAGTGCCATTGAAGAGGTCAAGTTCAAGCCCCTTATTGAAAAAGACCTCTCCCTAAGAGATCACGCAAGGAAGTCTATTAACATTACACCGCTCCCCTTTCTTTTTGTCTTTGTTCATTTCAAAAGACAGCTAATACTGAACTGAAAGCTAAAGTTGCAGAAAACCGTCATGGCTTATGCTACGGTGATGTTGCAAAACTGTGCGCCCACTGAACTTGCTAGACCTGACGATTAGTGGACCTCCTCCTCGATAGCTGCCCATCTCCACAGAGCCTTCCTGTCGTGTTTTCCAAACAATGCTGGAAAGGATCCTTGAAATATGGCCATCTCGGGCGTTCTGTGTTTTTATCTTCATACGAGCAAGTCAAGAGTTTGGTATAGTTGAGCTTAGGTTGCTATATGTTTGGTTCTTCCTCTAAAAGCGAGCAACACATTTTCCAACAGGAAACGTGTTTGCAATGCTTCAACACCAAACTTCAAGACGGAATTGTCTAAAAATTTTGAAAATGGCTTTCTTTTAGAGAAACATGAAGAGATTGGCTTGCTATTGCTACAGGGGTGTTGTATACGTGCACACAAAATAATAGCCTACTAAGAAAATGATGAAGATGATGGTTGCAAATGGTTTTATTGCATAAACACAGCCATACCCCTCAATTTAATTATAATGACAGTGTTAACTTTTATTGTTCATTCTCATGTAAAAATTTCAAAAATGCTACAATGCTGAGAAAAGAGGAGCTGGGAGAGATCAAAGAAGATCAAAAACAATTGAAACCTCTGGTGTCTTAGCAGTTATCAAAGGAAATCACACAGCTCTCAAGACATTCAATACTTATTTATTTCATCAAAAACACACAGTCGAAGCCAAAAAAAAAAAAGGGGGGGGGGGGGGGGGAATACCACAGTAAATGCTATTTTCGTTCTGTAGTTTCACCCAGGATCTTTTCAAACATGCAACAACCTGCTTATCTTAGTTCAAAAATAATGACAAAACCTTAAACCTAACTTACACATTTTCTACAACATCCCCAGCCCCTGACCAGTGTCCTCCTTGCATCGCTAGCCTCCAGTGAGAGCGTGTCTGTACTCACCGTGTGCCTCATGCTTTTCCCAGCACACCTTTGTGTAGCGTATCGGCTCGATCGGGTATTAGGTGGGAGGTTCCAGTCGAGGTGCCGGTGGAGAGCACTGGCATGTGATGATGGGAGTTCGAGGCCATCTGAACATTTACAAAGCACATGTGCTAAAACCTGCTTTCCAGTTTGCTGAAACCCCTCGTGCACTGCAAGAATATCAAAGTGTCAGGTTTGGGACAGGAAAGAATTTGTAAGGGGGAAAATGTAAAAACAAACAAACAAACAAAAAAAACTGCTCTTGAGTACAACTCCTAAGTGGGAGGAGATGGCGCCACCTCCTCCCCCAACATTGATGAGAGGGACTTCACTAGGACCTTGTCTGCTGCTGGGCGACACGTATTCCCTGCAGGTGGAGGATTTCAGCTGCCTCCAGTGGTGCCCACAAGGGAAAGTTAAAGGAGATTGGGCAGTCCAATGGAAGGTGCCGGTGCTGGTCTGGGAGGTGATGGGCGGCCCAATGGAAGGTGCTGGTGCTTGTCTGGGAGGTGATGGGCAGCCCAATGGAAGGTGCCGGTGCTGGTCTGGGAGGTGATGGGCGGCCCAATGGAAGGAGGCATTGCTGATCTGGGAGGTGATGGATGGCCTAATGGAAGGAGGCATTGCTGGTCTGGGAGGTGATAGAAAGAGGCAGTGTTGGTCAGGGAGGTGATGGGAGGCCCAGTGGAAGGAGGTGGTGCTGGTCTGGGAGGTGATGGGAATGGAAGGAGCTGGTGCTAGTCTGGGAGGTGATGGGAGGAGGCATGGCCAATCTGGGAGGTGAGTGCACTCCCCTCTGACAACAGGTAAACGTGCAGGAATTCTGCAGTAGCAGAGTCAGATTGGAGTGATTTGAAATTCTTCCTGGGGGGACCTCAGAGAGAACGTGTGGAGCAGACAGGCTGAAGGGGAGTGGCAGCCAACGGAGATGCTCCCACATCAAGGGGGTTTCAGTCAGAGGCCCAGCAGAGGAAGTGCTAAGCAGCCTGCCAGTGTGTCGGTGGGAGAAAGCGTCCGTGTTCAATGTCTGCGGGGCATAGAAAGGTCTCACCAGCTAAGCAGGGAACTCACTTAGAAGGGACCAACTGAGTGGGTTCCCTGCTCGCCTTCTGCCTCTCTGCTCCAACCACGGTGGGTCATACATGGCCAGCAGCAAGTCGGAGTAAGAAGAGAGAAGAAAAAACGTCAAGTTCACCTGACGCCAACTTGGACAACTGTCAGGACTGGATACTCTAACTTATTTACTTATTTAGGAGAGGTGTTTGCTAGCCATTACACTAACTGCTGGTCCCTGGATACTCTAACTTCTGAGATGAGATCGTGTCTAGAAGTGACCAGAGGCCTTTCCGCTACGTACAAATGTCCGGAAGAGTCAGGGAGTGAGGAGGAAGGCTCGCACCAGGGCAGACTCAGAGGACGTGTGCAGAATAAGCAGGAAGCTGTTTATTATCATTACAGCCTAGGACTCCTGCATGTCGTCCTGTTCTGTTGAAACCATCTGCTCAAAAATTGCCAGTGATCTTAGAAAGGCAACGTGGGCCCCAGTCGCCGGCATGGTGGATAAAGCGACCAGATTCCACATGGCTGCAGAACACATGAAGTCTTAGACATGCTGGGCACCTCGGTGTGAGTGCACCCAAGTCCCTAAGGGAGGGCACATGGAGGAGAAGGCATTGTGGCATGACCAGCCCCAATGCCTATGGGAGGGTGCTTTCTCTCTCTCTCTCTCTCCAGCAAGCACCCATGCCCTCTGGCAAATTAAAAAAAGAAAAAACAATATAATAAATTGAGAAAATGAATGAACTTGTAATTGTGAGATTGGAAACTACATTCTGAATTTACAGCTGAAGAGCAGAGTGGCCTTGACTCTATTCTGGAAACTTCTGAACCTCAGGGTCTTTGTTTGTACATGGAAGAAATCAGAGTAGTTCATTTGTAAGATTCTTTCCTGTTTTTAGTGCTAGCTGTTTTCATTCGGGCTTTCCAGGAACAAAACCTCAGACAAGAATTCAAATGTAAACCTGAGGGACCAGCAGTTGGTGTATTGGCTATGTCACTGGACTCCCATGTAGTCGACCGTGGCTCAAGTCCCAGACCCAGTGGCTTAAACTCACACTGGGTGTGTGCGTGCGTGCCCAAGATCCCGAGAGGAGAATGGAGGAGAAGGGATTGCGGCGTGGCCATTCCCCCCCCCCCCGGGGGGTGATTTCTCGCTTTCTGTCTCTCTGTCTCTTTCTGGCGAGTGCATGCGCCCTATAGCAAAAAACCTCTCCAAACAAAGAAGAAAAAATGTAAACCCGAGAGGAGAACTCGGGAACCCTAGCAGTGCCAGGCAGGGAAGCCAACGAGGTGAGTGCTACAAAGCCAGCTACCACTGTGGGTGACAGCGTGTCCGTCTCGGTGGGGAATCTAGGGAGACATTGTAGACAGGAGCTGTCCAGTGGACATACGGCAAGTTACACTGGCAGCTTTACATTTCCTGGTAGCCGTTGTTTAAAAAGTAAAGCGACACAGGTACAGTGAATTTTCATACCATATTTTATTTAACCCATTAAATCTGCTATATCACATTTTAACATGTAATCAACATCAAATGTAGTATGAGCTCTTTAGTCTTGGAAATCAGGTGCGTATCTTCGGCTCACACTCCCACTTGGTTTGGACAGTCCATTTTCATAGATTTCATAACATTTACAGTGAAAAACGCAGATCCACACAGCCCAGTGTCCCCCCACCCCCGACTTAAAAGTTTTCCAATACGTTAAACGAGTATCACTTTAAAAATTCAAATGAATTAAAATCAAGTAACATTTAAAATGTCGGTGCTCAGTCACACCTGTCCCATTCTGCAAGCTCAGAGGCTTGTGCAGCTGGTGGCTACTGTACTGAACCAACAGACAGAGAGCATGCTTCAGGGTTATTCCACCTGAGGGGCAAGGGAGCCGGGCAGTTATCCACCTCACAGTCGTCGTTGGTTAATGGCTGTTTCTGGGGCCGTTGACAGCTGTGCACGTGGCCGGTCGTCCTTACCATCCGAGCAGAGCTGCATGCCGATGGGTGCAGGTGTGCACAGCGAGCCCCCGCGCATGGCCGCCTGCAGAAGGGGGATGTGGGCGGAGCTCTGGCAGTGTCTGTGGCACTGCACCCCCTCCATCCTGTCAGTCAGTGTCCTTTGTATCGAGTCTCTTCTCCTCGATCTCTTGGAAGCATGTGACAAATCCACTGTCAGTCCTGAATACCCCTGAGAGGTGACACTTCCCTTTCACGGCTGTGGGTCGTGTCCTGCGCCGTATCGGAGGCCCTGCCTTCCCTAGCGTGGTCTGTCACATTCATAGCCACTCTCACACTTAATTCAGGCATCCTGCCATATTTGGGAGCTGTGGTGTTTTTTATGTGCTCCCCCCATCTCTAAAACCAAATCTGACTTTAGGTAGGATGAATAAAATGCCAACTTCATACTCTAGGACTTGACATTTAAATCGCTCTACCCAGAGTTGGGTTCCCAGCTCCGGCTTCAGCTCCCTGAAGCCCTGAGATCCCTACAGTCGTGCACCACAGTCTTACGGTCTCACTGTCTGGTCTCTTCCCTGAGCCCAGTCTCACCAACGTCTGTGTCTCCTCATCAGAAACAGAATGCGTCCAGCCAGGCCACCTCCCTGGTCAGGTCATTGCAACTGACTTGCTTGCCTATGGGCTTCTAGATGCTTCCAGCGCTGCCCCCTGCCCTTTAATTCCTCGTTGGTCTGTCAGTCTGTCGCTCACTGCTTTCTGGGTTGTGTCAGCCTGACCCTCTGGAAACCTTGATCCGTCTGCCTGTTTCCTGACCGACGCCATCTGAGACGATCTTATTCCAGGGCCCTGGGTCCAAACAACCCCCCCTTCCCCATCTACACCCTACATTTAACCAGGCCATGTAATATCACAGTCTGAAAATAGGATAGCATCTACCTTCAAGCTGAAATTAATGCATAGAAGCTATTATCATTCCTCCGTCTAATCCATTCCGTACTATGAAGTCAGACTCATTTCTTAAAATCCTGTACAACATGTCAACATTTGCTAAAGAAATAATCCATAACTGTCCTCGACGGAGTCAGGTGCCAGAGAGACAAAAGAAGTATATGACAATGTTTCTGGCTTCAAGTAGTTTTAAAGCAAATTTGAGAGGCAAGATTTATATGCATGATAGAGTGAGCAAACAGTGTAGAACAAAGATTGGCAAACTTCATTTGGACAGGGCCAGATAGTAAATAGTTTAGTCACTGCCGGCCATATGTTCTCTGTTGCAAATACTCACTCTCTGAGAGCAGCGCAGAACCAGCTACAGACAACACATACATAAATGGGCATGGCTGTGTTTCAGTAAAACTTTATTAGACACTGGGAAGGCACTAAAATTTTAATTTTATATAATTTTTATGTGCCATGAAATAGTCCTCTTTCATTTGTTTCCACCATTTAAAAATGGAAACATAACTTTTAGCTCGTGGACCATATACAAGCAGGCAAAGGGGAGGGTTGGTTTGGCTGTCTGAGTTTTCCAAACCTTGGTATAGGAAAAAAAAAAAAATTGAGTACTTTGGTGGTTCAGATACCATGGTATAGAAGTGTCTGATCAAAGAGATATCATTCGGATCCCTTCAGAGAAAAGCCAACAGTTAAACTGAACCTAGAAGATATTAAAAGAATGAAGGGAAGAAAGGCGATTTCCAGTCAGCAACAGCACAAGAGATAAGCTGAGCGTGGCAGATATGAGTGATGAGATGATACTGAATAATGCACAAGGGCCTTAGTATCCCCATGTGTTGAGTCTCTGCTAGGCGTGTCTGTGTGGCCATGAAGTTGAGCAGATAAGATGTGAACATCGCTTCTCCTTCCCTCTTGTCGAATTGCTTTCAGAAAAATATAGAGCATCCGTGGTTCAAACTCTCTTCCACCATTTCCTTCTAAATACTTCTTTGATTTTGATTTTGGATGATTTCTTAAGATGTGTTCTACTCTCTAATGCTTGTTCTCGATTGTGTCTAATCTCCCGCGTAACTCTTCCAACAAGGTTTTAACACCAACGACTACCTATTTCTACAACTCTATTTCTTGCCAAATCTTCCTTTTCTAGTTTCATTCTTACCTGTTCTGGAATGAAAAGTTCTAGACCTCCATTTTTCTCTTTAAACAAATTAATCACGCTTCACACTACATTCGAGATTGTTTTATTATCTCTAGTTTTTAGAGTGCTGATTTTTCGGGTTTATTGCTCATCCTGATTTCTTTCTTTGGTTGGTCATTTTGGATAGGAAGCTACTACCTGGTGGGAATGTAACCCGTAGGACCCTATGCTCTGAATCATGAAGGCACCCCTACAAAATACTTCGGCCTTTGCCTCTGCATAAGCCCATACAACTTCTACCCATTCTGCGACCGTCGACATTGTTTTCTTAGCTTCTCCACCACAGGGGTGCTATACATTTGAATCTCAGCACTACAGTGAGTACAGGCTTGAGTTTGATAGTTTACGAGTCATTGTTCTCCCATTAATGCCCTTTAGCGTAAAGCCCTTTCCTGGCTAACCACCGGAGACCTCGTCACCATTGTCTCCCTTTCTAATTCATTCTGCACTATGTACTTTGTCAGAGGGTGTGAGCACTCACCAGGGGTAGGGGGAGACAAGAAAGTACCCCATAAGGGCCATGGTCATGCTCAATCCCTTCTCCATGTCTTCTTTCCAGGTTTTGGGAATGCACGCACACACTCCTGACGTTTTTGCCATGTTTTCTAAGCCTCCAAGCCTGGGGCTCAAACTGCGGGGTCAGGCAGGTGGGAGCCAGTCTTCTTCACCACCAGGCCACAGGCTAGACCATGATTGGAGTTCTCTGTACTCTTTGTGGTGGAGGATGTGGGGGTTCAGTTCTAGTGGCTTTCCTCAGCCAGACCTGCAGCGTCATTTCCTGTCCCAACAGTGGCACTTCAACGTCAGAGACAGAGAGGGTGAAGCACCCCCCAGTGGGGAGGCAGTCACTCCTCAATCCCTTCTTCCCCACTTCTCCATCCTGTCAGGATTTGGGCCACTCGCATACACGCACCTGGCTTGTCCTTCAAGCACCGGAGGCGGGATTTGAACTGCAGCCAGCCAGCTGTGATCCGGCTCCCGTACCCACTAGGCTATAGGGCAGCCCTCTTTCACAGCACTCTTGATGAGTACCTGTCAGGTATTTTGCAAAATACTCAATTTGTACCTGCTTGGTGTTTTCTTATGATTCAATTGAGGTGTTGCTATTTTTAATAATTATTTTTATTTAACTTTATTTAGTTAGTTTTAATTTGGACAGAGAGAAAGTGAAAAAGTAAGCCACCAGGTCTAGGACTCAAACCGCGGTCTGCCATGTGGGTCCAGCCCTCAACCACCATGCCACCTGCAGGCCCCGAGGTTATGTACTGAGAAAGATAACCACAGAGTGGGATGCCCTCCTTGGTGCCTTGTATCAGGGGATTTGTCAACAGATCTTACTACTGGAGATGTTAACTTTGACCATTTGGCTAAAGCAGTGTCTACCATGTCTTTTAATTACTGCAAAGTTACTCTTTTTCCCTTTGCAAATAATCAATATTTGGAGGGAGACACTGTAAAGCTATCAAATACCCATTCTCTTAAACCTTTGCCTGCTAATCTAAGCATTCATGGGTGAGTCCTCCTTGCAGCAATTTTTAACCATGTTCTAGTTTTCTAATGATAATTGTCAGTTTCCTTCTGCATTTATTAATTGAAATTCTTCTGTAAGGAGTTGCCCTTTGTCAGCTATTTACTTAGTCAACCACGTACTTATTTGATCATTCATGTAAAGCACTACAGACTTACGGATGTTTATTTTATTATGCTTCATAATCCAGGATTTTATTTTGTTGCCGAAATTGTTCCTATTTTGGTTAAAGCTCTTTTAGGTTGGCTTCTGGGTCCTGTCAGGGTTCCTCCATGTTTTGTTTTGTTTTTCATTCCCGCCCCCTAAGAGATTCTGGAACAAAGACATCTTCCACACTCATTTGGTCTTATCCCTGCCCCAGTCCTAGACTTACTTGCTTCGATGGTTTAAGCCATAGTGCTGGGTAGTTTCGAACTTTGTACTCTCATCCAGGGAATGAGACCAGCACCAGAGAAGCAGATGGATGGACCAAGGGTGAGGCTGAGATTCAGAGATTGAGACTAAAAGAGGTTGGGAGCCAACATAGGAGAGAGGAGGAGGAGCCATCAGAGAAGTGAAGGAAACTCAGAGCAAGGGACCAGAGAAGCCGGCCCTCAGCTTTAGCTTCCGGGTCTACCAGATGGTCTCCTGTCCAATCCCGGCACCTTTATCTCACTATTCCATTCTCAGGAAAATGGGAACCTTCCAGCCAGATATGCCTATTGTCCTGGACTACCCAACTCTTTCACTCTGACCAAACTGTAGGAAACACACCCAGAGCTAACAAATTCTGCCCTATGGGCTTTCAACTCGAATCTAAAAAGCTGAAAATTCTTCCCCTCCTCTTCCACACCCAAAATCCCATCTTTCCAAAGCCAGGGCAGGCAGCAGCTTTTCCTTGAATCATATACCGAACTCAAGGTTTCATATACTTTGCCTTTTTTTAAAAAAATAAATATCATGCTTCTTATCTCATCAGTATTTTAAGTACTTGGATTATATTCTTTTTAAAAATTTTTTCTATTTGCTTTATATTCCTTATTTCCCAATAGTACTAGAGTGCCTTTAGGTCAGAGAACTACCTCATACTCTCTGGTATGCTCTAGCTAGCAATATCTAACTACTAATAGACATTTAATTAATATGTCAGGTGAACATCCATATCAACAAATGAATTCTACAGATAGTCATCAAAGAACTAGTTGAACACCGAAAAGATTCCAGGAGCTATCTTATCTATGCAGGAATGTTAAAAACTACTCCTTAAGATACAAACTTGGAATAGCTATACAGATGGCTTATGGCTTTGGTGGCATTCCAAAAAAATGTAACCGTGAGCAAGGGCAGCTCACTTACCAGGATATTCACGTCTTGTCTGTTAATAAAGTAAGACACCACGATATTTTATATGACCCTTTTTTGCATTGTTTGGGAACAATTACCTGATCCAGTTCGATTTTAAAAATTACCCACCTATTACAGAACCATTAGTATGCAAAACTACCAGGTTTTCAAAGGACAAGCAGGAGTTATGTTAACACAATTCATTTAAAAAATATATCATTTTTCATTAAAACATGCTTATTTGTTGAAAATTTCAGAAAATAAAAATAAACAAAAAGAAAAAGAAAATAACCTCCTAACTCCAACACTCAAAAACCAAATACCATTAATATTTTATTGTATAACGTACTATGTGTTTATATCGGCGTGTACATGAGATGGTTTTATGCAAACAGTTTTGTAACTTACCTTATTCACTTAATAATTAGTATTTTCTCCTATTATTAAATATTTTTGTTACATAATCTCTTTGTGGCAGTAATGGAATTTCAAATTAAATGTATCAGCAGCTGGTGTGGAGGTTAAAGGCATGGGACTACCACATGGCTCACCACGGTTTGAGTCCCAGACCTCATGGCTTACCTTTTCACTTTTTCTCTTTGTCTTTCTCTGGACAAATTAAAATAATGATGATGATGATGATGATGATAAAGTTAAATACAGCATTCTAAAAAAAAAAAAAGAATGTATCATAATGTTTAAAAGTAGTTTCTATGTTTGAACATTCAGATGTTTCCAGACTTCTCCCAATACATGCTGTGCTATGACGAACATTCTTATGCATAATTGTGAATACTGTGAACACACCCATAATTATTTCCTTAACATAAATTTCTAAAAGTGAATGTTTCTGTACAAATAGGTTTGCACAGTATAAGGTTTTTGTTTTGTTTTGTGATGACCAGTGCTCAACTGCCCACCAGAAAATTGTATTAACTTATAGACCCAATCATTAGTAGGTTCAAACAATGTATGATTTCATGCTTAAGAAAAAAGAATTTACTTAATTTTATTTGTTACCATTATTTATTTTTTAATTTGACCAGAGAGTGACAGAGAGAGAGAAAGGGGACATGAGAAAGCAATCTACCCGATCTGGGACTTGAACTGTAGTGGACCATGTGGCAGTCCAGTGCCTTAACGACCATGCCACCTGCTTGCCCCTCATTTCACACTTTTAAAGGAAGCATGTATCCCTCTGAAGAGTCCCTAAAGAGATGATGAAATAAGACTATATTTTTCCCTTTTCAATTATGAAAGTATCCTTTTTCCCTGGATCTTGGATTTTTTAAAAACGATTTTGCTTCATAATATAAGAAACACTAACAATAACACTAGTTAGTGTGAAATGCAAAGAAAGCACAAGGTCATCTGAAGCAATATAGTCCAAGAAAACAACTCAAGCTAAGAACAATAAAGAAATTTATTAATTAGGAGCTTATTTATAAATCTAACATAAAACAATATTTTAACTTTACTGACACACTCACTTTTGCACGAAGCATTCAAGACATATTTATATTTTAAATGACAGAAGAACAAGTACAATTTAATTTTCAATAAACCAATAGATCCAAGAAAATAAGTAATAACAATAGGTCAATATATCAGCTTTGTTGGAATCTTGAATCTAGTTTCCTGAATTGTTTGTTTCTATTTGAGACATGTTTTGGTTGCTAATACACATACTAGACTTGTTTTGTGTACATTCTTAAAAATGACAATGAAATGATTTTGAAGTATCAGTATTTATTTCAAGAGAAAACGAATACAAGTACTTATAGAAACAAGTAGCTGATACATAACTTTCCCATTTAGATAACAGATGTGATGTAGGCTAAGACTACTTTCAAACAACTTTTTAAACAATTGATTAGGCTTCAGTTTCTTTTTTAAAAATTTTATTTATTCTTTTTTTTTTTTTTTTTTGACTAGAGAGAGAGGGAAAGTGAGAAAGCAAGCCACCAGGTCCGAGACTCGAACTGTGGTTGGCCATGTGGGAGTGTCTAGTGCCTTACCCTACCACACCACCTGCTGCTCCCGCCCTTCCCATTAGGGTTCAGTTTTAAAAACAGCTCACTTTCTGTTTCAAAGATATGAGAGGCAGAGGATACACCTAACCTACTTTTTTCCTACCTGCCCAGTATCCATCAGGGTGACAGAATCTCTACAAGGTTGATTTCAATTGAACAGTCATTTAATACTGGCTTTGTAAAGGAGATGAAGTTGGCGGCTGGGATGAAACACTTTATTGATCCCCAAAGAGATGTTAAGAAACCAAAGTTTGCAGAAGCAGTCTGTTTGGCAGTGGCCACAGTGCAAGGAGATACTATTAACAGGAAGGTGCTCACCAGGATGTAGGGAGTGGTATGCACGATCTCATTTTAGTGTCTGTAATATTACTTACATTCTCTGCCAATTAGACAATATCTATCTGGTTGCTTCTTGAAGGAATACTGGGTAAAATAAATGATTAGCAAAGGCAGGTCTACCTACTCTGGTAGAATATCACAGTATTTATTCATCATTTTGAAGATTGCCAGAGTGCCTACAGAACCAGTTAACAAGACTTGGGCTTTGGAGCTGAGAGGTGGCACGGTGGTTAAGGGTGCTGGACTCCCACATGGCCAACCATGGTTCAGGTCCTGGACTTGGCGGCTCGATTTTCACTTTTCCTCTGTCTCTCACTGGTCAAATTAAAATAAATAAATAAAGCTAAATAAAATAACTCTTTAAAAAAAAAAAAAAGACTTGGGCTTCTAGAAAAATACCTCACTGTTGAACCTCAATGTTGAAATGTATCTCTGTAACTGCATGGTTTGGTTGGATGTTCCTAATAATGGGAGTAAGACACACGCACAGACACATGTCTAACATGGTCTCTTCTTGTGCTAAATTCTAAAACATATGTTCTTTGACTAGCCTGGGCTGTCTCTATGATACAAGCAAATGACCTATATTTCTAGCTTAAATTTTTGTTAGCGTTTTTCTGTAGGTTGAGAGTATGCATTGAGGGCCAGCCTGTGGCATGTTGAGTAGCTGGATCCCACATGGTCAGTTGCAGGGTTCAAGTCCTGGACCTGGTATAAACACACTGGGTCCCTGTGCGTACATGTCCAAAATCCTCAAAGGGAGGGGTGGAGGAGAGGGGACTGTGACACGATCATTCCCAAGGGGCAGGGAGGGGAGGATGAGGTGGTGCTTTCTTGCTTTCCCTCTTTCTCTCTTTCTGCAGTCTCTCTCAGGTAAGCATGCAAGCCCTCTGGCAGCAAAAAATAAAATAAAATAATATATAATAAGGTATGTGTTGAAAAAAGTGTGTATTGTTCTCTAGGAACTATAGTCGTTAGAAACTTTTAGAAGAGGGAATAGATCGATGGAAATTGGCCCTGTGCAACTCAGTCATCCTGAGAACTTTTGCTCCTCCTCAAAAGAAATGCTGAATTCTTCCTCTTTACTGAGAGGCTAGGACTAGGTGCAATGACTCTCACTGGGAACTTAAAATTAAGCTTCGAAAGCAGTGAATGCCTGCGTAACCCTTCTTCGATCCATCTCAGTGTGGAAATAAGGTCCTCTTTCGAGTACTTCGACTCGGTTAACCTTGTTTCAGGTCTCACAGGAGCCCTGTGCATTTCTGCTTGCTAAGACCAGTCAGTACCTTTTGCTGACTAGACAGAGGGAAGAGGAGATATCACAGGAAAGGGCCTGGACTCTTGTCACTAAAAAACAGCGGTGTTTGGTAACTTAGTGGAAAATAATAGTGGGCTCCACCCCACACCTACTGCACCTGAATCCGCCTTGAAACGATATGTCCCAGGGATGTAAATACAAATCGAAGCTCAAGAAGTGTTGTCCTCAACTGTTTCTTGTTCAGGTATTTTCTGCCTGGCCAGATTTCCATTTAGAAAGAAGGCAGCTCTGGGGCACTGGCCTATTTTCAGATTAAAAACACAGGTAATGCTTTTAATTGATAAAAATCTACTGTCTGCCTGTGTGTTCTCCTTCGCTGTCCGGAGACACCCACCTTCAGGGTGGGAGGGTCAGGACTGTTGCAGCAAGACTCTAAAGAAAAGGGAAAGAAAAAGTTAATGTTCAGCCTACAATATCCTAAATCGAATGCTTTATTCTGCAAAAAGATAACAAAGATTTGAAACCTAAGGCTTGTTAATAAAAAGACATTTTTCTACTGTCCCTATCTTACTTTTTATCACATCATGAAGCAGGTGGTATAGATTACAAGTGTTCTTCCAGAGACTAGAGAAGATACCCACTGATTGTTTGGGCCATGAATACCTTGTCTTCCGTATTTAGAAATAATTTTATATCTACAGAAGTTGCAAAAACAGGAGAGAGTTGGGACCAGCAGTTGGCGTAATGGTTATGTCACTGAACTCCCATGTAGTCGAGTACCGGACCTGGTGGCTTAAACTCACGCTGGCCGTGTGTGTGTGTGTGTGTGTGTGTGTGTGTGTGTGCGTGCGTGCCCAAGATCCCGAGAGGAGAATGGAGAAGGGATTGCTGCGTGGCCATCCCTCTGGGGGGTGATTTCTCACTTTCTGTCTCTCTGTCTCTCTCTTTCTGATGAGCGAATACACCCTATAAGCAAAAACCTCTCCAAGAAAAGAAAAAGAAAAAAAAAAAAAAAAAAAAAAAAACCAGTACCGAGTTCCTGCCCACCCTTTCTCTAGCTCTGTCTAATGTTTACATATTAAGCAATCATGATACAATGACTGACGTTACAGAAGTAACATTGGTATAATACTTAGGTTTTATTCTGTTTTCTACAATATCCTTTTCTTTTTGGTCCAATCCAAAATACCATATTAAATTTCACACATTTTTTTTCCTTTAAGAGGTGATCATTTCTTGGTCTTTCCTTGACTTTTTTGACCTTGAGAGTTTGAAGGAGATGGCCAGGTCTCTTACAGATGGTCTCTCAATCGGAGTTTGTTTGATGTTTTCTCACGATTAGACTCTGCTTAGAGAAGTGGAGGAAGAAAACCAGAGAGGTGAGGTGGGCTACAAGCGTTTATCCGGAAGGTCTAAGTGAAGTTGTGGAGGGAGTAAAACGCCAGGAGTTTGCTCATCCTGAGCCCCAGAGATTGCAGGGAGAGAGAGAAGATAGAATCAGGGAAAGTAGCTAAGATAATCTTAGGGTATTTTTGTTCGTGATCTCCTCACACACCTTTCTGGAGCTAGCCTGTAGGGGAAGGGCAGTTTGGGGACCTCTAGGTAGGTCCAGGGGCTCACTGTCTCAGACGCAGCCTGTAGAAAGTGGCAGGCTGGAGAATGTTAAAAAGAGCCTGAGAGGGGAACCAGCAGTTAGCGTAATGGCTATGTCGCTGGACTCCCACGTAGTCAATCGCGGTTCGCATCCCAGACCCGGTGGCTTAAAACTCACGCCGGGCGCATGTGCGTGCATGCCCAAGATCCCGAGAGGAGAATGGAGGAGAAGGGACTGCAGCGTGGCCATCCCCCCTGGGGGGTGATTTCCTGCTTTCTGTCTCTATATCTCTGTCTGTCTGGCGAGCGCACGCGCCCTATAGCAAAAACCTCTCCAAAAAAAGAAAAAAAAAAAGAGCCTGAGAGGAGGGGAGCGTGGAGCTGCAGAGGTGGAGCTCGGGTCTGCAATGTGCCGAGTCCCATGGTGTAAAGACTCCCACCATGGCTGACCTCAAGCTACCCCAGTGAGGTCGCAGACAGGGTTCGGACGCACTGTGCGGTAGACCATGACACAGCACGTCCACCACACGCAGACAACAGCCACCGCTGGGAAATGAAGAACAAGTAGGAAGTGATGATTTTTGATATCCGCTGTCTTTGTTTTCAGTGTGATTTGAACGTGTTTGTATCATTCAGTTTTTAGCGACGGCTGCATTGACAATCCCTGAAAATGTGTCACCAAAGACAGGAGCTACCTGCAGCCCTCTGCTGCTTCTAGAAGGCTCTGACCTTTGGCTCCCCACCGTCTCTCACGGGGCTTGCCAGCAGGAAGACTGACAGGGCAGCAGAGAGTGCAGACTCAGGCCTCAGCAGACATTCCTGTCTCGCCATGCTGTGCGGGAAGCAGCGGCCCAGGGAGTCTCACTGCCCTGCTAAGTGCGGTGGCCTGGCAGAGGTCTGGCTGGGAACAGGGCCTGGGGCTTCCTCCGTACACAGCAGGGGAGACGTTCGGGACTCTGGCGGTCGAGGTAAGGGCCAGTGTGCCAGCACACGCCGTCCCACATGATCACGTTGGAGTGGTCTCAATTCCAGGGGGAAGGTGCATTCAGCCTCCCAACGCTGAGAAAAAAACATTAATTACCCAGAGGACAGTGCCTGGTCCAATGTGGCCGCAGGGCACAGTAAGATCCTCTGGATGTACCCAGAGGCTGTCGCAGAGATGAGAAGGAAGAGGGACGTGGGGAATCGGGGAGACCGCACTTTTCTAAAAGAGCCTGAGCCTTCTAGAACAGTGCTGCTCCAAGTGTGGCCCGTGAGCTCCAAATCGACATTGCCGTGACACCGTAGTATGTGAGGGGACACGCCCGGTTGAGCAGGATAGAGACCAGCTGAGGTGTGCTGACCTGGCATGGCGAGTCCTCTGGGGGACAAGCTGATGACCGGTCCCGTGCACCAGGACCAAGGATTTGGACACTGAGGAGTGAGCTGTTCATCTCCCATCACCTCTGGGTGGGAACTGAACTCGGAGTGTTTCTGAATCAGGCGTTCCCGAGCTGTGGTCTGCGACCCACCCTATCGGCATCACCAGGAAACTCATGCAAAATGCCAGTTCTAGGGCTCTGCCCCAGGGTGGTGAATCCGAAAGGGGGGTGGGCTAGCAACCTGTCCCTTCAGATAGTGTTTCCTGTGACGTCTGCATCTGGGCCAGGATCTGAGCGGTCCTTGGCATTAGCACCTCTACTTGAAAATGGGAACAAGAGTGTTTACTCTGAGGTGACGAGAGCAAAGATGCCATACCATAAAACCCCCTGTACTCGGCCAGTGTTCAGTGAATGCTAGTCCTCTAACCCCTCTACACGGAGGTGAGAAGGCAAGAGGGAGGCAACAGAGCGGTCTGCTTTACTCTTCAACTCCATCCTTCACTGGTCACCTTAGGGGTACGCCACTGACTCAGCAAAGAGGTAACGTTCTCATCTCTTGACCTCTCACTCCTTCATTCGTTTCTCAGTGCTTTTTAAAAAACTTTTAATTTTCTCTAGAGGGTGTTTGTGCTTGCTAGAGAGAGACAGAAGAGAGAGGGGGAGGGAGAGAGAGAGAAAGTGACCATTCCACTCACAGGAAATGGTCACGCCACAATCCCTTCTCCATTTCTCCCTTTCAGTCATGCATATCTGCTCAGTGTGTTTCTTTTCTTTTCCTTTTCTTTTTAAAGGGTTTTTGCTGTAGGGCGCGTGCGCTCGCCAGAGAGGCAGAGAGAGACAGAGAGACAAGAAAGCAAGAAATCACCCCCCAGGGGGGATGGCCACGCTGCAATCCCTTCTCCTCCATTCTCCTCTCGGGATCTTGGGCACGCACGCACACGTGCCTGGCATGAGTTTAAGCCACCGGGTCTAGGACTTGAACCACGGTCGGCTACATGGGAGTCCAGCGACATAGCCATTACGCCAACTGCTGGTCCCACACCCAGTCTATTTCTAAGCTACCAGGTCGGCCACGTGGGATCCAGCAGCCTCAACCACCAAGCCCCAATGTAGACAAAAAGAGAGTCAGGTATTGATCCTGTCCTCATGGAGATTGGTGTTTAAAAAGGCAGGTTATTTTTCAAAAAGTCAACAGAGAAACAAGCAAGATAAGTGATTTTCACTGGAATTTCCAGGGGAAGTTTCACAGAGAAGATTGTATTCGGGCTTTAAAAAAAAAAAAGGATACAATTTGGACAGCAAGAAGGTGAGAGTACAATGAGCCAAGACCTGCCCAGTAGCGGTGGGTGGAAAACACGCCCGGGACTCGGAGACAGGCTGGTGACCTTGGGTGAACAGCTGCTCTGCCTGGCCTCCAGGGTCTCTGACCGTGAGAAGTGCAAAGCGATTTCTGCCCCGTCGGTCTTTCAGAACTCCGGGGAAGACCGAATAGGAGCCTCATGTGTAAGCGCTTTGGAAACAGGGAAACCCTCCGTAATAAGAAGGGTCATTTTTTTTTTTCTCCTTTTCTCCATTGTACTATAAGCTGCAAGAAGTCATTTGGATCTTTACAACACTTTTTGATAAAATAATGAACCATTGCTTGAATGCGTGAATCCACCAGGGAGTAAACAAATAAATGAAACCCAGCGAGGCTCAGCACGGGAAAGCATACAGTATGAACGGGGCACAAGGAGACTCTTCGAAAGCATGAGCTGGATCTGGGTGTTGGGAATGCGAATGGGGCTTCTTAGACGGGGTCCGCCAGGCAAGTGCTTCTCGGTGTGGCCTGGAAACCAATTCCATTTAACCTCATGTGACAACGGGCACCCAGGAAATGACACCTAATTATACTATAGCAATAAGAAATTGTCCAGTACCTACCTACATAAGACATGAACTCATATATAATAACAATTGTGAGATCGCCCTTTAGTAATATTGTTTTTTTAAAAATATATTTATTTATTTAATTCCACTTGTTATTCTTATTTTGAATTTGATCAGAGATAGAGAGACAGAGAAAAAGAGAGAGAGAGAGAGAGAGAGAGAGAGCGAGCAAGCTGCCAGGTCCGGGACTCAAACTGTGATCAGTCACGTGGGAGTCCCTCACCTCCAACCACCACACCACCTGCTGACCCCAGTAATGTTTTTTATCTTATTACTACTTGTCATTGATTGATTCAACACTTGCTGGTTGACTCTTCTGATCCAATTTTCAAGAGAGGAAGTGAATTTCACTACGACCATATGCTTTTCTGGTTCTTTATATGGCCAAATAGTACTGGTTTTGAAATGCTGGCCTGGAGGTCGGCAGGTGGCGTGGTGGTTAAAGGCACTGGATTCCCACATGGCCAACTGCTGTTCGAGTCCTGGACCTAGCAGTTTGCTTTCTCCCTTTCCCTTTTTCTCTCTCTTTCTGTCTCTCTCTGGTCAAATTTAAAAAATAATAACAAATGGAATTAAATAAATAAATCTTTAAAAAGAGAAAAAGAAAGAAATGCTGGCTCGAGATTTAGAGTAAGTCTGTCTTACCAAGTACTACCGTCTTCTAATATAAAGTTCCCTCTTAGACAAAAAGAAACTATGTAGAAGGTTTGAAAAGTGTGGAAGGTTTGGACATAACCCTAGAGGTGGAGCAGTAGATAAACTTTGAAAAGCCTCCATGAATAATCCCACAAGGAATAACTAGCAAAAATGGAAAACTCAGGCAGACAGTAAATCGCTGTGTGGACATTTACGGTATCACAGAGCTGAGATTACTAGGGCGTTAGCTACAGAACGTGGTCAAGGAATGCTGGACAGACTTGATGACAGTTAAGGGACAGACAGCATTAGTGGCATGGCAGACTCACCGAGGGGGGTTCGCACGGGGTTTTGCAGTAAAACTCTTGCAGGAGTAGAGACTTGCAACATCCTAAAAACCAAACAGACACAACAAAGGTGATTGTTCTCAAAATGTATAAAAAAAGCTGTACCCCTTTCTCTTACAGATACGACAATATCCTACCTGACAAACACCCGCCAACTTAACTGGCAGGTTTATTTTAAGGCCTTAGCGCATCAGCCACGAAGAAAGCTGACCATAAATCTTAATTTCTTTTATTAACAAGTTTTTGAAATATACTATACATATTTTTGTCGTTTTAATAAAAATGTCTCAAATAATGAGGAAATTCTACCAAAAGCTTCCAAACTTTTATTGAATCTTTCAGGTGATAAAATATTTTTGTTTTGTTTTGTTTTTAAATTTGCTATAGGGTTTTTGAGCTCACCAGAGAGAGGGAGGGAGAGAAAGAAAGTGAGAAAGCACCCCTCAGGAGGATGATCACACCACAATTCCTTCTCCATTTTTCTTTGGAATTTGAGCAAACACACACACACACACACACACACACACACACACACACCCCTGGTGTATTCTTTTTTAAGTCTCCAGTCCGGGACTCGAAACACACAGACGGCCATGTGGGATCCAGCCACCGTAACCACCACACAATGGACTGGCCCAGAGAAACAGCTTTAAAGTACATTTTCAGGCCCCTTTGGGTATTCAATTCACAAAAATGAATTCATACTAAACATGCTATTTTTTTAAAGAATTATTTTTATTTAACTTTATTTATTTATTTAAACTTGATCAGAGATGGAGAGAGTGAGAGTGAGAGAGAGAGGGAAAGTGGGAAGCCAAGCCGCCAGGTCTGGGAATCAAACCGTGGTCGGCCGTGTGGGAGTCCAGTGCCCTTAACCACCACGCCACCTGCCAGCCCCTAAACATCCTATTTCTGAACCAGTTTTTTTATCATCATTCAGTTGGTCAGATCAGAAGCAAACCCTCAACCCACGGCAGACAGGTTTCTGGAAACCTCTGTACAGGTCCTGGGGAATTCACAGTAAGAGTAAATTATGGGGCTGGCAGGTGGAGTGGTGGTTAAGGGTACTGGACTCCCACATGGCTGACCATGGTTCAAGTTCTGGACATGGCGACTTGCTTTCTCGCTTTCTCACTTTCTTTCTCTCTCTCTCTCTTTCTGTACCTCTCTGGTCACATTAAAATAAATTAATTAATTTTAAAAAGAATGAATTAAGACCACTGTAAAGAAAAGGAACTTCCTGCTGATGGGCACGTCTAACTGAGGAAACAAAAGTCATTTTGCCTGGAAACCAGGAGGCTCGAAAAAAATGAAATTTGCTTGTAAAATAACAATAACAACAAACTAGTCCATTCTTATATATTTCTAAGTACCAGACAGTGTTCTAATTAACATTTATATATATTTTTTAAATTTGCTACGGGGTATGTGAGCTCACCAGTGGGGGGTGGCCATGACACCATCCCCTCTCCTCCATTTTCTTCTTGGGATTTTGGGCACACCGGCATACATGCCTGATGTGATTTTCAAGCCACCAGGACTTTTTTTTACAGGTTTTAAAAAAAATTTTTTTTTAATTTCTTCCATTAGATAGATAAAAACAGAGAGATGGAGAGGCAGGCACTTCCAACACGTTCTCACGCCACAATCCACCTGCCCGGACCATGGTTGTGTGCTCGCTCAGGAAAGTCCTGGAGTATGAATCCAAGCTCTTTCCCATGGGGGTTCAGTGGTGTCACCACTATGCTGCCACCTGACCCCAAATAACAGTTTAAAGAATATGCAATTCTTTTTTTTTTTTTTTCTTTTTTTGGAGAGGTTTTTGCTATAGGGCGCATGCACTTGCCAGACAGACAGAGACAGACAGAGAGATAGAAAGCGAGAAATCACCCCCCAGGGGGGATGGCCACGCCGCAATCCCTTCTCCTCCATTCTCCTCCTGGGATCTTGGGCACGCACGCACATGCGCCCGGTGTGAGTTTAAGCCACCGGGTCCGGGGCTCGAACCGCGGTCGACTACGTGGGAGTCCAGCGACATAGCCATTACGCTAACTGCTGGTCCCAAGAATATGCAATTCTTAAAGTCACCTTACAAGGCAGTTACTATAATTATCCTCATTTAACAGGATAAACTCAGAAACTAGGAATAAAAGACCAGTGACATGCCCAAAGTCACACGCCTAACAAGTTGTGACACACGGAGACTGGCTTCTGAGCACAGGCTCTTAGCCAACATACTCCCCTGCTTTTTCATATACAGATAACAATATATTTGTTCACTGTAAGGAGCACACATTACTAGCAATTTGGGAAAAAAAAATGAGAAAAGAAACTATACTGCTTCTAACCTCATATAACTGCTGTTAACCTTTTAGGGTACTTGCTTTTAATCAAGCATATTTTTTGATTCATTGTTACTATAATCCCGGGCTTCCTTCCATGACTCTTTCATATCTTTACATGATATCAGAAGCATTTTCTATGTTGCTAAACATGTTCAGAATATTAATTTTTGATACTTGAAATATATGACATAGTTTGGGTATACTGTATTTATTTAGTAAATGTGGATGTTTACTATTTGGGTTACTTGCAAAAGCCTAGACCAGGTTAAAGTTCACGTGGAGCCTGCCAGCCTGGTTTGGACCCTTTTCCTTTACTCACCTGCTATATGATCATCGGGGAGTTACTTGTACTCTTAGTGTTTCAGTTTTCTCACTCTAAAACGGGATGGCAATAGTCATTATCAGCCTAACAACCTTAGGGTGCTGTGAGGATTAACTGCATTATTTGTAATAAAGCACTTCAAACATTGTCTGCACACAGCTAGTAAATATCTTCATATGTGAGGCAATGTATGTTAAAACACTATTTTCTTATGATATATGACCAGAGATAAGATTGCTGGGTCAAAAGATGCAAACCTTGGGGACCAGCAGGTGATGAGGTGATTAAGGCATTGCACACTTCCACATGGCCAACCGTGGTTCAAGTCCTGGACCTGGTGGCTTGTGCCTTGCTTTCTCACTTTTCCTCTCTATATGTCTCTTTCTGGTCAAATCAAAATAACTGAATAAATAAAATAAATAATTCTTTAAAAAAAGATGTAAACCTTATTTGTCCAAATAATGGATTCATGTTGCCAAAATGTTACATCATAAATTTATATGCTACCACTTAGGTAAGAATAAATCATTTTTATGCCCTCTGACTTCAGATATTAACAACATATTTTCTATTACTTTGTCTTCCAGTTATTCAATATACTCTCCAACTGTTTCTAATCTACTCATATCTGTTCAGTTTTTAATTCCTTTCAGTTTGTTTCTCAGTTCTCGGATTTCCATTTGAATCTTTATTACACTGGGTCATCGGAAAAGTCACGATACATTTTCATGTATTTTTCTATGCAAAAATGTATCATGGCTTTTCCGCCATCTCAGCAGTTACCAGTAATCTGCTAACTTTTTCTATCTTATAACTAAATTTAACTTATCAATCATACACACACGCACACACACACACGCGTGCGCGCGCACACGCACACACACACACACACACACACACTTCAAAGACTGTTATTCCTATGTCTGGATTTCCTCTAGGTCTGTTTTGGGTAATTTTATCTTATCTTTTAGTATACCTGGTGATTTTACTGAATACCAGACATGCATGAAAAACTATAGAGATAATTCAAGCCTCTGGAAAATCATATTTTCCTCACATGATGTCTTACTTAAGTTTCTGCCAGGTGGTTAGGTAAGTCAGATCCATCCTGGATTCCCTGCATTTCCAGGTCTCCTAAACCTCCCCACCTGGGAGATCCACAGTGCACTGGAACAAATGTTTGCTAGATTTCTTTTCAGCCTTTTTACTTGTACTGGAGGACGAATTCATCTGAGTGTAATTTCTGAGAGCATAAGTGCTGGACATTGATTTAAAAATAAATCATTAAACTTAAAAGTAATTTTTTTTGTTTTAGTGTGTATTCATCTGATGATTAAGGCTAGATGTATTTGTATGTTTGCAAATTTATTATATTTCATCTTTTGTGAAATGCAATTTTATGCTTATAACATATTGATCAAATGTGATTCTATTTTCCCATATATTGATTGGGTGTTATGAGTTTGTATGAGCTCTTATAAAATAATCATATTATCCGTATCTGTTATTATGTTCAAATAATTATATAGAGACTACTGTTTGCTTGTTATATTGCTGTTTTAATGTAATCAAGTCTGTTATATCATTTACTTTGCAATTAAATTCCTTTAGACTTCCTATGGCTTGAGTTTTGGTAATATATTATATGTACTTGATGAGTATAGAAACTGATTATTTTTCTAAACTGGTAATCAGTCCACTCATTGCGAAACATTTTCCTTTTTCACAGACATGTGCCCCTGCCATTATCAAAGATTTCATTCTTACATATAATTTATTTTGATCATATATTTTATCTCACTAATCTATTTTTGGGTCAAATATTACATAGTTTTAATTATTCTAACTTCATAATATATTTTAATATTTGATAAGACCAATCTCTCCTTAATCTTGCTATTCTTGCCTACCTTCTCTTACAGACTTATGTTAATATCAAGTTTCACTCCCCTCTACCCCAAAGTGAAAAGCAGAAGAGCGACTTACTCATTTTCATTAAACCTATACTTTGGAAAGAATTAATAATATATAACTATTGTCTTTTATACTTAAAACTAGTATTTTGGTTAATATTGTTGGAGCTCTAGAAGTCTGCCTAGAAATGCTACATATTTCTGGTCAGTCAATCATAGAGCTTTTTATGTTCTATTGTTTTTGCAAAATAAGCCTCTTTTAGAAGTTTATGTCTGAGTTAATGGTCACTGATAGTTAGCAGTACTGTTGATTTATGTTAATAATTATATGTCTTCTAATGTTTTACGAATGTATTATGTTATTTCATGTTTTCATCGACTCATTTGAATTTTCAGACTACTAACCTATAAAAATATTTTTCTATTGTAGCACACGGTCATGTTGTATGTCTTCTTTCACGCTTCATGGGTCTTCTTTCTTGTGTATGTTACTATAATATCCAGGCTTCAAAAATACTTTTCAATAACATTTCTCTGGCAAAACTATTAAAGCAATTTTCGTCTCACCCTATTTTTAAGCATGTACATTTCTAGTATTTTCACATGAATTTTGACAATTACAATAATATATTTGTTATGTAGAGGAAATACTTTATTTTTTTTCTACCTTAATCATTTTATCAGGTCAGGTACCAAATTTTTGCTAATGCTTTTAAAAACAATCTATGAAATTAATCATTTAACTATATTCCTTTTTGAACCTATTAATATATGTGTTTCATTAATATAGTTTCTACCTTTGTAACATTTTACACTGCTTAGATACATATAATTTTGGTATGAGGAATTCTTTCATATTAAAAAAGCATACAAATGACTTTTTGTTTATATTTATTTAGTGCTTAATCTTTCAGTATCATATTTTATTCAGTAGTATTACACTATTAATGATTATAAAATAGTCCCTTTTCTCTTATTTATTGTTTTTTTTTTAACAGAAATCCTGCTTTATTTGATATTTATATTATTATATTTGATTTGGAATGTGAACATTTAAGTGGGAAAAACTTAGCCATAAAGAAAAATGCTGTGCCTTTTCTTTTTAAGCATGACGCTCTTAAGTATGACAAAATCACTAGACTCTCATTTAATGTAAGGATCTTTCCACTTGAATAGGGAAATTTAAACCCTATACACTTGCCTTAATTTTGAAACTTGATTAGAATTATGCATCTTCTGCAAAAGTTGCAGAAGATGCTCTTGGTTGTAATTTTTTTGATACTTGGGGGAAATACATATAGGTAGGTATATACATACACATATATACATACATATATATATTTCTTTTTTTTTCTTTCTTTCTTTTTTTTTTTTTTTTGCTTTTACACATAAGGGAGAAACATACAACTTGCAAAATCAAACTTCTTTCATTTAAAATTGTGTGGGAATTTGGGACCAGTAGATGGCATAATGGTTAAGTTGCTGGACTCCCACATAGTTGACCATGGATCAAGTTCTGCACCTGGCAACTTAAAACTCAGGCTGGGCATGTCTATGTGCGTGCCCAAGATCCCGAGAGGAGAGTGGAGAAGAAGGGATTGCAGCATGGTCATAACCCCCTCCTCCCGGGGGGATGATTTCTAGCTTTCTGTTTTTCTTGTGAGTGCATGTGCCCTACAGCAAAAATCTCTAAAAAAAAATTTTAAAAACCCAAACAGCCCCCCCCCACACACACACACACAAAACCAATCTAGTCTCTACTGCTATACTGTTACATTTCTAAGAAGACTCATATCATCAAAAGTTTATTATAAAAACAATTATTTCAGGGACCAGCAGTTGGCGTAATGGCTGTGTCGCTGGACTCCCACGTAGTCGGCCGCGATTCGAGTCTCGGACCCGGTGGCTTGAACTCACGCTGGGCGCGTGTGCGTGCGTGCCCAAGATCCCGAGGGGAGAATGGAGGAGAAGGGATTGCGGTGTGGCCATCCCCCCTGGGGGGTGAGTTCTCGCTTTCTATCTTTCTGTCTCTCTCTGTCTGTCTGGCGAGCGCACGCGCCCTATAGCAAAAAACCTCTCCAAAAAAACAAAACAAAACAAAAAAAAAAACAATTATTTCAAAGGAAAAAGGGGGCTTAGGGTTAAAGGGTTTTAAATGCATAATAAAGGATCATTTTCACTATAGTAATCTCAATAATAAATGTGCATTTGTATCTCTATATTTTGAACTCTAATTACAACCAATAAATGGGTCTATAAAAATCAGTAAATAGAAACCCAAGCCTTACTGATCAAATAATATAATGCCTAAAATGTAAGGATCAGATCAGATCTAGACAAGGAGTTCCTAAGACCATAAAGTAAACTGCATCATGGTTTGACCTGTCCATGATGAAGACTCTAACCCTAATTAACAATCAGCTTTTGAACAAATCTATTCCATTTTTTTTTTAATGGAATAACTTCATTTCTACATGAATAAGTCTAATTAGAAATGCACAATATTGTTAAAACTAATAGTAGCTGACACAATGCAAATAACACCTTAGTGTATCAATGGTTCTATTTCCAATTCCACCAATAAAACCTCAAGAAGTGGAAGAGATTGAACTCTCATAGAGAAACAGCTAGAGTTTCTGGTACACTTCATGCACTGGGGAGTGTTCATTGATCCACTCCCAAAACTTGCAAGAAAAGCGAGGAAGGAAAAGCCCACGTGATTTCAGTGTGCTTCTGTGAGAGTCCCCTCTTCCTGTGAGCTCTCAGAGTAAGCTTCTCTCATTTAACAACTACAGAACGGAAGAAGAACACTAAAAAGACAGAAGGAGAACATTTTTTGCGGCATTAACATATTTCAAGTCCCTGTGACACAAAGCTCAAGAAGGCATCAGAGGGCAAGTTTTCACATTTGACGTTAACAACTTTCACTCAGCTACTGTAGGAAACACCCAAAGGTACATGAAGATCAGCGGCTTGGAGGACCACAGGAGCAGGCTAGAGAGCAAACTGGAATTTACAGAACAGACCCTCATCCCTTCTGATCATTGAAATGTGTTTATTTCTTATATTTTTATGGTTGAGAAAATTCTTTTTTAGATGACTCTGTGGGTTTTAAAAAGTGATTTAGTGGAAGTGTTCATAGCCTACAACTCATTTGGTGTCTTTCCAGAAGTCTTCCAAATTGGAATTTTAAAATATGCATACTGGGATGAAAAACCAGCTTAAAAACAGTTTTGTTAAATAAGTCTTTTTTTTTTTTAATTCAATGAATGATTTTAAAAATTAACTTTATTGTTTTTTAATTTACCATCTGTTAACTCAATAAATAGGAGTTCTTAAAGTTAACCTAATTGTCTTGGAATTTGTTGTTTTTGAAGTTGATTAAAGTTATTTAAATTAATTTTATTGCACATACAGACTAGAACAAAACATGTCTGCATTTGGATAGATCTTGGCTAATAATTTACAAATAAATGTGCCCATTTGTAAAATGAACCATTGTTGTTTATGGCCTTTCATACATATCAGTCAATCTGTAGACATGCAGAGAAGAGATGCTGATATTAGATAATCAACAAGATAATATATTAACACATCAAAAATCGTAGCCATTAAAAACTGTTACCAAGTACAAAATTTTCATCAACTCTGCCTTATGATTAACAATGAGGAAAAGTGGAGTGAACATCAAGTGGAATGCAATTTCTTTTCACCTTGCATTCCCACGAATGAAAGGACCAATGTTTTCTTTTTTTCCTTAAGTGCCATAAGGCATGTGCTCTCCCTGGAAAGAGAGAGTGAGAGAGAAAGCACACACCCCTGGGGTATAATCATGTTGCAACTCTTTTTTCCTCCATCTCTCTATCCTGTAAGGATTTGGGGCATGCATATGTGCCCGGCATGTCTTTCAAGCCTCTAAGCCAAAATTCCAATCATGATTAGCCATATATGATCTGGCTTCAAACACGTTGTGCTTAACCACTGGGCCGAGGGGCTGACCAAGAACTATGTTTCTTTAAATACCATTCTACCTCTGGTCACAATTTCCCAGACCATTGGGGGTCACTGGACCCAATGGAATCAATCAGACTCTTCCCTGAGAATTGTGAAGGACAAAAAGCTGATCCTTTCTCATCTTTTGACTGGAACATCTATGGCTGAAGAACAACCGAGAATCATAATTTGCTTGTGAAAACAGAGGAGAGGAGGAAGCTGGACTACCATGAGGGAGAAAAACAAAGATAATATATGGAGAAACAGGATTGACTACTCCACACATGCCTTAATACTTCTATTCCTGAGGCCCTGCTGCATCCCTAACTTGGGATTGCATGAGAAGACCAGATGTGCTTTTTCTCCCTTTTTGCTTAAGCTCACAGAATCAGCTTCTATCACAAGTCAAAATAATGTAAACTAAATGCACAAGAGATGGTAATGACTGTTTAATCAGGAATTTCCAGGCTTCACTCCTCATCCTACTTTTCTTTAGATAAGCATTTTACCATATAATTTATCTATATTTTTCTTTTGTAGTTATTGCTTTCTATGTCTTATCTATGAAATCTTAGATCCAAGTTACATGGTTTTCCTCTAAAAGTTCTATGGTTTTAGTTTCTAAATTTAGATCTATAAAAATGTTCCTATATGGTGTGAGGTAGGGATCAAAGTTTTTCTCTGACCCCTCTCCCCACAACCTGGATAATTAGGTATTCTAGTATCATTTGCTGAAAAAATATGTTCTTTTGCACATTGGTTACTTTGGTAAAGGTGAAAGTGGCATGGTGAGGAGGGAATGGAGAAGCCATCTGATACTAAACAAATGACTTAATACTAAATGTAGAGGGAAATATTTTATTCTATTCATTTTATTAAGGAGTTTAGAAAAAGGGTAGTAGATGATATCGCCTAATTTTAAAAAGTGGGCTAATAACTGGGCTGGCAGGTGGCATGTTGGCTGGGGCACTGGACTCCCACAAAGCCAACTGTGGTTCCAGTCCCAGACCTGGCAGCTTACTTTTTCACTTTCCCTCTTTCCCTCTTTCTGATAAAATTAAATAAATAAATACATACAAAAATAAAATTAAATAATTCTTTTTAAAAAATTGGGCTAATAATTATTCATCAGAATCCACTCCTTCCATGAATTCACATGTAATGCACCTAAGACATATCTCATAATCAATAATCAACACACTTCTGTATTCCACACCGTTGTCTGCTTACCCCTTTCCACTGCCTGCATAATACACATTCATTTATTCTCCCCACATTAAGAGGATCAGGCATGCTGAAATCCAGGCTGTATCTATTAGATGAACTGGAATGCATTTTCTCCAAAATTATTAAATAAAACCAAACTGATAACCAAGTCAAAGCAGTATTGGTTCTGCTTGTTTAGTTGCCCACCTCTTGGACTGTAACTGGAGCTTTTGTCTTTTTCTTCAATTGCATAAACCAATTTCCATGTTATGAAGATTCCAGAGTACTAATATTATTTTATGCATGTGCCCTATAGCAGAAATCTCTACCTCTAAAAAAAAAAAAAAAAAAAGAAAAAGACTAAGTGTCTCCCAAGATGACGAAACAACACCTATTTATTCTAGGAATGGTTGAATTACTAGTGAAAAGAACACATATCTCTGCCCTCACAGATCCCAACAACCAGCTGGTGAGTAGCAGAACAAAAACTAGAGACCTTTTCAGATCTTTCCTTCCGGTTACTTGATTTCCCCCAAATCATGCGCTAAAACTTTTCTTCGCAGCCCAGCACATTTTTAGTTTAAAATGTAAACATTGACTAACTGCAAAAACTCTACATGTGTACAACACTCGTAGCACATAAACAGGAGGTGCTTTCACAGTTTTAAGGTAAATGTTACTAAGTATACATGGTCTGGTATTCACAAACATTTCCCCCAAAGGGTCAGAGGAGAGAAAGCAGCAGAAGGAAGCAAGTGCAGGGCCGGCAGGTGGTGTGGTGGTTAAAGACACTGGGATACCTCATGGCTGACCGCGGTTCAAGTCCTGGACCTGTTGGCTTGCCTTCTCACGTTCCCTCTCTCTCTTCTCTCACTCTGTCTCTCTCGGATCAAATTAAAATAAATAAATAAAAGTTAAATAAAAAATAATTATTAAAAAAAAAAAGGAGGAAGCAAATGCAGTACTCACCATTCCCCCTGCAGTCTCAAGCGGTCAAAAAGCCTTTTAGGACTCTTGATTTTTGTCAAAAATGCATGCAAAACACTGCCTTCAATTCATTATACAGATGTAACTTTTCATAGAAAAATAAGTTCTTTTCAGTCAAATCTTTAAGTAAAAAATAAATATTCCAGAAATGGAGGCTGTAATTAGACTTTGGTTTATGTATCCCTGGCTAACCCCAAGTCATCTAGCAAGTACTTCCTCAGAGCCTACTTATGTCACATTCAATTCATTTTCCTATTTTTTTTTTTTTTTTTGGTAAAGTTAATTTCTTCAAAAAGAGAAAGTGAGGTACCCCAGCAGGGTCTTCCATCGTGCAATCCAGAGCTGACAGAGGTCCTGAGACACGAACCCAGGACTTCTCCCAAGTGGGGTCAGTTGCACCACCACTTGGCCCTTGTCTTCCTATTCTGGTTGATATTCTAGGATTTCTTTTCTATTAGAATTATAAAAACCGGGTACCAGCAGGTAGCATGGTGGTTAAGGGCGCTGGACTCACACATGGCCAACTGCAGTTCAAATCCTGGACCTGGCGACTTGCTTTCTCACTTCTCCCCTCTCTCTCGTGTGTGTATTCTCTCTGTTCCTCTCTGGTCAAAATTTAAAAAATAAACAAAGTTAAATAAAATAATTCTTAAAAATAACAAAGGATGACAAAAACCAGAGTAACACTAATACCTATAAATAATAGTCTTTATTGAGTACTAACTTCAAGTTGAAGCACTGTGCCCCATGCATCTACAAACTCCAGGAGGTGGGTACTATTATGACCCCTGTCCTGAGGCAGAAAGAAATGAGGAGAGTGACTCAAAGGCATGCAGACAGTAACTATTTGAACCAAGATTTAAATCCAGGCAGTTGGACATCCAAGACTGCTTTGTCTACACGTATTTACTTACGCTGAAGTTTTAACATATAATTTGCTCATGTTGCCCTTCTGTATTCAGAACTCACGAAATACAGAGAATGGGTGCATTTTATTGTATATAAGTCATACAATAAAAGTCAAGAGAGTTGACTTTTTTTTAGTCAAAAAAATTGAATAAAATTTGACCCATAGTGTTAAGATGTTAAAAATTTAAAGAGCTGATTGTCCAGTGAGTTGGGTGGCTTTATGGATATGTATATACTCATAAGACCAAACCTATAGACATCGGTCAGCACGTCTGATGAAAGGGCAGATAGTGTCTCTAATGTTTTAAAGTTTATAGGAAAGTGACAGATGTTTACCTATTTTTGACTGCTGAGTGACAAGCAAATATGGCTGCAAAACAGGGGAACCAGGAAGAAAAAGTGATTAGTGGACTCAGTTTTAAAACACTACAAAAATCAAGCCAGCAGGTGGTGCGGTGGTTAAGGCACTGGACTCCACATGACCAGCCATGGTTTGAGTCCCAGACCTGGTTGCTTGCTTTATCACGTTCACTTTCTCTCTCTCTCTCTCACTTCCTCTCTCTCGAGTGAGTGCACATGCCCTGTAGCAAATTTTAAAAAATAATAATAATGATACATTTAAAAAATAATTATTTTTAAAAAACACAACAAAAAATAAATATCTTCAAGACACTCTTAGGCACATGTCTATGGGTGGACTGAGCTGAAATATATACTGCTGAGTGTTAAAGAGTTTGGCCTCCACTAGAAACATACATACAAAAGCTATACAGAGGGGCCAGCAGTTGGTATAATGGCTATGTCGCTGGACTCCCACGTAGTGGACTGCGGTTTGAGTCCTGGACCCAGTGGCTTAAATTTATGCCAGGCACATGTGTGTGCGTGTCCAAGATCCCGAGAGGAGACGGGATTGCGGGGTGGTCATCCCCCCTGGGGGGTGATTTCTCGCTTTCTGTCTCTCTGTCTCTCTCTGTCTTTCTGGTGAGCGCACGCGCCCTATAGCAAAAACCTCTCCAAAAAAAAAAGAAAGAAAGAAATTGCCAGTTCTGACAGTGGGCATGAGTGGCACTGACAAACAGAACATATCTTTTTTTTTTTTTTTTTTGGAGAGGTTTTTCACTATAGGGCACGTGCCAGACAGAGAGAGACAGAGAGACAGAAAGTGAGAAATCACCCCCCGGGGGGATGACCACCCCGCAATCCCTTCTTCTCCATTCTCCTCTTGGGATCTTGGGCGCACACGCTCCTGGAGTGAGTTTTAAGCCACTGGGTCCGGGACACGAACCGTGGTCGACTACGTGGGAGTCCAGCGACATAGCCATTACGCTAACTGCTGGTCCCAATGAACAGAGCATATTCTTCAGACTGCCATCGTCCTCCCCACTGCACACTGGTCTGCTCTGCTCTCTTACATTTATGCTCGGCTCAAGGCAGACACCTGTTAGCAAATCCCCAAGGCACTGGGTTCTGTCTAAACTTCAGAGAAGGTGTGCAAGGTCCTTCGCAATCTGGAGATGTTGGCTTCAGCCTTTAAACAGACCCCATATTCCAATCTCACTGAGGGCCTTCTAGTTCCCTGAACAACAAGCTTTGTGACCCTCGCTGTCTCTGTCCACGCTGGTCTCTCGGGCTGGAATAACCCCTTCCTGTATGCTGCATTTTGCCTGGAGGACTCTCCCTTATTCTCAAGGTTTAGTTCAAGTGTCAGTCCCTCGGTAGGATTTTCCTAAATTTCACTGCCCAGTTATTTGTTTGTTCCTGTGTTCCCACACTTTGTGCCTCTGTTATCTGATCATGACTCTTTTTTTTTTTTTTTTCCCTCAGAGATTTTTGCCATAGGGCACATGCAATCACTGAAGAGACAGAGAGGGACAGAAAGACGGAAAGAGAGAAATCACCTCCCTTCCCAGGAAATGGCCATGCCAAAATCCCTCCTCCTCCATTCTCCTCCTGGGATTTAGGGCACGCACGCACACATGCCCAGTGTGAATTTTAAGCCCCCAGGTCTGGGACTTGAACTGCTGTTGACTACATGGGAGTACAGTGACGTAACCATTACGCCATCTGCTGGTCGCAAAAAGAGCTCTTAATCAGCCCAACATCCTCAACAGAGTACATGGCATATATTAGATAGGCATTAATTATTGAACGAACAAAAAGTAGGAAAAGCGAATGAATTATATCCACCAGAAATGTTTCTTTGTGCCCCAAGATTACATCAAGTGTTTATATGTTTACTGTAAGGGAAGTAAAACTTGCCACCAAATTTCAGATTTTGATCATGTCCATGAGCTCTAGATAACAGCTGTTGAAAGTCCCTGCTCATTGTACCCCTGCCAGGAAAACGTGTCTTGAGAAAACACAATCTATATAGTATTAGCAAATATACAAGAATTATTTAAAGCTGATAGGGGGCCACATTTTGGAGGGGATGGGGGGAACTTAATGCTGTATTCAAAGAGAGAGCAGGTGGTGAAAGAACTCAGACCATGTCTCCCTGTAAACGGCAGCCATGTTGGCAGTATTTACCATGAGAAATGGAAGACTGGGGTATCTAGTAACGAGAAGGGTCATTTAGCTGGGGGTGTGGTATGGGCAAGGGTTACTACCAGCGGGGCAGTCCTTAGAGCTCTATGCTCTCTCTCTACTCCTGGGTGCACAGCAGGCAGGCTGGACTACCTTGCTTCCTAGTGATTCCAGGGTCATGCCACTAGTCCTGGCTAATTAGTTGTAGACTCAGAAGGTAAGTGTCATTTCCGGGCTATTGCATTCAAATGCCAGCCTTACACTTTGCAGAGAGATCTCGATTTTTTCCATAGCCACGTGAAACACTCGAGTTAGTATTAGCCCAGGACCTGGAGCGAGCACATGGAACAGACCAGCGGACTTGCAATGGACTTGAGCAGCCCAGGAAACAGGCTCTGCTGTTGTAGGCCACGAAAAATTGATATTGTCACTCTAGCATAACGTAATTACATAGCTTGTCCTAAGTGATTCAACCGATTTCTTCTGCTTTCCTGCAAAAGTCGGAACTAAGACTGATGATGGGAAGTTTCAAGAAGACCAGTTCTATGCAATGTAACAAGAACAACAACAACAACAAAAATGTAATAAAGTATCAAAAGAAATGAACAACTTTGGAAATTAGTCATTCATTCGCACTAAATATATTGAACTCTGTGAAAAGCATCCTGTAGCTAAATATTTTTGACTTGATGGAGGGGGTGGTGAATGCTCTCATACCTAAAATGTTTGTTGAACTGACAGACATGTATGGGCAAATTTGAACAAATTAATTACATTTTTTTAAGAGAGATTTTTGCTATAGGGTGCATGTGCTCACCAGAGAGACAGAGAGAGTCAGAAAGACAAAAAGCAAGAAATCACTCCCCAGGGGGATGGCCCTGCAGCAATCCATTCTCCTCCATTCTCCTCTCGTGATTTTGGGCAGGCACGCACATGCACCTGGTATGAGTTTGAAGCTGACATGTCCAGGACTCTAACTGTGGTTGACTACATGGGAGTCCAACGATGTAACCATTACACCATCTACTGGTCCCGGGACAAATTAATTTTAAAGATGCCTTCCGGGCCAGCTCTGTATCCTGGTGGTTAAGAAAGCTGGATCCCACATGGCCAACCATGGTTCGAATCCCAGCCTGGCAGATTGAAAATCATGCCAAGTGAGTGTACATGCCTTTCCAGAGACCGGGTATGTAGAAAATGAAAGGGAAGAGATGGGGGCATAGCCAGGCCCCACTGGGGGGTGGGGGTGAGGGGGTTCTCCTGTCTCTTTCTGGCAAGCACACACATCCTCTGGCAATTATAGATTTTTTTTTTTTCCTAACCCAGAGCTTCGGCATCTGTTCCTCCTTTGGGCTAAAAAGGAAAAAAAAATGTATTTTTCCAGGATCTGATTCAAACAACTTACTGACCCACCGAATTGTCCCTTCACATTTAAAGTCTTTTTCCTAGGAAGTAAGTTCCTTGAAGGCCAATACTGTTTTATCCCTCGCTCTGCATTTTCTTCATACTACTTCACGGCCAATATTTTATTGTCTTTTCTTCTAGGAAATACTCCGTGTAGCCTTTGATACGAGCTCCTATGATGGGCCATTTCGGATGCTCCAGGCTTACTTGGGTTCAAGCATTAAAATTAGATTTAGACGTGTTTAAAAACGCAGCGACACAAATGCATTCCTGTGTCAGTCCATGTTGACGTCTATGACAAAATGCCTTCAGCTGGGTCATATACACAGCAGGTATTTACTGCTCACGTCTCTGGAGGCTGAGAAGGAAGTTCAAGAAACATGCCAGCAGATCCAGTGGATGGCAAAGACCCACTCTCTCCTTTGTAGATGGCAGTTGTCACTGCACTGTCACATGGTGGAAGAGCAAGGCAGCTCACCTGAGTCTTTTCTAAGGACACTAAGCTCGTGGAAGAGGGTGGAGCCCTCCTGACCTAGCCACTGCCGCACCTCTCAACACTCTCACACTGGGTATTGGGTCCTAAATTGGGGGCAGGGAATGGGTGGACTAGAGCCAGCTCTGCAGCACACAATTTAAGGGAGCAGATCCCACACGGCCAACCGTGGCTCGAATCCCAGCCCCGGCAGCTTGAAAAACACACAAGGCGCATGTGTATCTGCGCCTAAAATGCCGAAAGGAAAAAAGAATACAGGAAAATAAAAATGACAGGACCACATTCCTCTGGCAATTAAATAAATAAAGGGGAGGGACAATATTTAAACCACAGCAATTAACCTAGTAACTTTCAGGCAAAATGCCGTTTTCTTCTAAAATAAAGGCCTCAGCTTTGTGCTATTACATTTGTGGCCAACTGCAATATTTTATTCATATCTTTTTAAAAAAAGAATTATTTATTTATTTTTGTTTTTTTAAAAAAATTTACCAGAGAGGGACAGAAAGTGAGAGATGGCAGGAAAGGGAAAGTGAGAAAGCAAGCCACCAGGTCAGGGACTTGAACTGTGGTCGACCATATGGGAGTCTGGCACCTGAACCACTACGCCACCTGCCGGCCTCATTATTTTATTAATACTTTACCTCCGCATGTAATGAATCCTTACTGTGTGCCAGGAGCTAAGGCTTCCATAAGAATTTATCAGACTATGTTACTAAATGCAGTGCACCCAGAACTGCATAATTCTGTATTGTAACAGAGTCTCTGAGTCCTCTGTACACGTCAATTTGAAAAACATAAAAAACACAAAAGATTTGAGGCAAAATGTTCTGATTTAACTCAGAAGAGCACATTGCACCTTAAATTCTGGGGTCTTGGCTGATAATTTGGGAAACTAGGTGAGCCTGTCAGTGTTTGGGGGAGAAAAACAATCCTTTTTTAAAATTTCTGTTAAGCTTCCTTTCAGGCTTTCTGGATTGGAGAATCAGCTGCTCGCTAGAGAAGAATGACCAAGAAGCGATAATTAACACCGAGAATGTACTTTTTATTCCCCTATCTCAGATACAGTAGCGCAGGTTAGGCCATGCAGCATTGTGGTAAATAAAGCCAAGGGAATGTGACGTCTCCTGGGACCTGCCGGCAGAAAGTGGTCCCGGAAGGAAAACTTGTGTATTATTTTGCTTTGCTCACTGCGATCATTGATCCGTGTTTGCTTTGCTTTACAGAACTAAGAGTTGGGGGGTGAACCCTTGTTTCTTAAAAAGGAGGAGTTAGTTCCCTAAAAGAAATACTAATTCATAAATGTTTAACATTCCCATCTCTTTGGAATGCTTGTCTCTGCACAGAATGATAATCCATGGGTGAAGATGGCTAAATTCCAGCGGATTCAATACCACTGAACAGGCAAACCAGCAGGCAGAGAGCAGACCGCCTTGCGTTGTCTTCCTCAGTCAGAAAAAGCACACACAGAAACCCAGCAGGGCTGATGTGGACCGGGGCTTCCAGCCGCAGCAGCTGCCCGTGGAGAGCAGGGTTTTCCCAGGGCGCTGTACTGAGAGCCACCCCTCGGAAGACGCCTCACCAGGCTCCAGGAAACGCGGGCTCAGCCCACACTCACTTTCCAGGAACATCCCAGGGCAGGCTCCAGGCAGACGGGGAATCTGAGCACGCCCCTCCTGCTTCCAGAGCGTTCTCCCCTCTGAAGGCAAGCATCTAGGGGGCTTTCAGGAGAGAGCGAGCCTGGGGGAAAGGACTAAAGAGAGGGCAGCTTCTAAACACACGCCCAGACAGGTCCCGGCCTGGGCGTCCTGCCGTCCAGGAGCCCGGACGCCACGCCTCGCGACACACGCGCACGCACAGGGAAGTGAAGAAGTGGCAAGTGCGTGGCCGCCGTCTGCAGCCCCCTTCACTGGGGGCAAAGGCGTCTTTCCTGCCGTCAGACTCTGCAAATTCCCCGGCGGCGGGGCCACAGCCGACCTGCTGGCTGCTCGGGGCCCGGGGAGGGCTGGGGGTGAAGTGGACCCAGTTCCCCTCTCCCCGCGGCCGGGCCCGGGGCCTCCCGCCGCTCCGGCCTGGGAGAGGTTTCCGGAGCTGGCCTGGGACGGTCCCCCTGGCCCTCCTCTCCAGGTGTCCCCGGACACTCACTCCGCTCTCCTCCCGCGGCCCCGGGTGTGGGGAGCCGGGGGGCGAAGCCGCCAGCCGCGACGGGGGCTAACACGGGGACAAGCGGGGTCTGCACCAGGGCTCCCCGTCCTCGGGGTCCCAGGCGCCCCCTGAACGCCGGGCTGGGCGGGGAGGGAGGAGGCCGTCTAGGGGAGACCCGACCAGGCCGGGAGGGGAAGGCAAGGGGAGGGAACCCGGCTGCGCCCGGGGAGCGACGCCCCGCCGACGGCCGGGGTGCTGCGGCTGGCACCTGGCTCCCCCCGCGGCACCCCCTCGGCCGTCCCCCCCCGCAGCCCCGCCACACAGCGGAGGGGAAGCGCTGAGGCCGGGGTGCGCGTGGGTGCGCAGAGGTGAGGCCGGGCGGCGCGCCCGGGCCGATCCCGCGCCCACACTTACCCTCGCGGCGGAGGGTCCGGTCTTCCGCCAACCCCAGAGCGCGCCCCCCGCCCGCCCCCCACACCCCTGCGGGCGCGCAGCGGGGAGCGGGCAGCGGGGACGGCGGCGCTCGGGCTCGGCTCGGCTCGGGTTCCAGGGCGCCCGGTGTAGCCGGCGGCCGCCGAGGCTGCCGCCGCCAGGGGGAGAAACCCGGGCGGGCGCTGGGAGGCGGCGCGGGCCCCGGCAGGCGCGCCGCGGGGCGGCCGTGCTCGAGCTCCGGGCGGCCGCACGCGGGGTCCGAGCCCGGGGCGCGGCTGCATGCGCGCCCCGAGCGGCTGCGGGCTCCCGCGGGGGGCGCCCCGGCCGGCCCCGCGCGCTCCTGACTGCGGGCGCCGCGACCGCCGCGCTGAGCCGAGCGCCGCCCCCGCCCCTCCCCGCCCCCCGCGAGCACCCCTCCCTCCCGCCCGCCCGCCGCTTCCTCCCGGCCGCGCCGCTCGCTCTCGCCGCGCTCTCCCTTTAAACGCCCACTCCGCATGGGAAGGCGACAACTTGAAGTCAACTTGCCATTAACTTCCGCGGCGGCCGCAGCTCCGGCGGCGGGGGACGCACAGGCCGCCGCCCGGGAGCCGCTGCACCTCGCCGGACGCCCGCGCCGCCCCCGCGCCCATGCCGAGTGAGTGCCGCGTCCCCGCTGTCGCCGCCCGCGCCCGCCCCGCGCCTCGGCCGCCGGCTCTGCCGCCCTCCCCGGGGCTCGCGGGCGGGACGGGGCGCCCGAGGCGCGGCTGCTGCGGTGTGGACGCGCCGGCCGCGCACCTGCCCGGGACCTGCACTCGCGCCCTCGGGCTGCGCTCGGCCGGCTCTCCCGGGGGAAGGGGAAGTGGGACTCCGAGGGCGGCGGGCGGGCGGGGAGGTGCGGGCGGGCGGGCGGGCTGGGCTGGGCTGGGCTGGCTCCGGCTCCGGCTCCCCGCGGCCCGAGTGCGCTCAGCATCCTCCCGCGTCGCTGCCCCGCTCCGCTCGCCCCGCGCGGGCTGCGATCGCGCGGCGGAGAGGGCCCGGGAAGTTTGCGGCAACTTCGCCATCCCGGGAGCCGCGCGGCGCCGGGTGCGGGGAGCCGGGGCTCGGGAAGCCGTGTCCAGACTCGCCGCTGCAGCCAGTGGGGCCGGGGTCCCGGCGACCACGCGAGCTGGCGGCGGCGCGGGAAGCGCGAGGAAGTGCTGCCGGTCGGCCGGGCCGGGCCGGCGCAGGTGCAGCCCCGGGGTCCGCGGCCCGGACCCGAGAGCGGCGGCCTCCTCCCGGTGCTTCCCTGGCGAGGCTCCGGGGCCGCTGGGACCCGAGTTCGGGAAGCCACGGTGAGAGAGGACGCACAGGTAGGTGGCAGGTACCGGCCGTGACACGTGCGTGCAGAGGAAACGCACCGAGCCGGACCCTCCTGGGGTGGCCCCAGGAGACCGAGAAGGGAGGGGGCTGACGGCTCTGGCTGGAGCTTTGGGCCCTGGCCGCTCCTTGGCCGTTGCAAATGTCACTGCCAAGTGTCAGCCTCAGGGTCGCCTGTCAGGTTGGCAGCTTTGACCCTTGCGCCCTTGCTCGGCGAACTTTCTTAGCTACCCGGGCTAGTGGGTTTCCACGCGAGCGTTAATACTTGGAGCCCACATGGCTGTAAAGGAGACCGGGGAGACATAAAGATGCCCTTTTCCCGGGAGAGACCCTTTCTGTCTCCACTAACTGGGCTTCCAGGCCTGTCTCCCTGGAGGCCCGGGGACCTGACTCTCCCAAGAGGACAGGGGAGGGCGGTGTGAATGAGGAATATGCGACCGTCAGGGTCAGCTTTTGTCCTAAGCAGCCCCTTAAATTTACATCGTAGGCGCTGCCGAAGGAGGGACTCATCCCACTGAAACTTTATTTAAATTTACAACCCCATCTCCAGTGGGTTTTTCTGAGATGCAAGAATGTACGATGTATTCTGGAGCCCAATGTAGCTGCAAAAATAAAAATACGTTAGGTCTGGAGAAAGCCAAGGTTGAGGGGCTGGCTCTAAAAACCTTTAATCTCCTGTGTGGTGCTAGCGCTACGGTTTAGCAAGGGTCTTTATTTCCATTGCATATTATTTTAGTAGAACACTAGTACATTCATATACTGGCTGCTCCAGTCTGCTGGCAAACATTAGCATTCAAGCTTACATTTTTGACAAATGTGCAGACAGGAATAGCATGAATAGGCATCTTAAATATTAACAACCTAAGCATCTGTTGTGAAACAAATTTAATATATTTACTCTGTTTTTCTCACATTGTTAGAAAAGGTTATAATAAGTGCATAATTTCAACTTTAGTTAGCAGAAGTAACTGGCTGTATCTTTCACTACCTCTCCAAGTACTTAATACAATCACCAGACATAAATACTTTAATTAACTTGGTTGAGCACATTATTAAATACACTTTAGACAATGGGCGGACCACGCAAAATGTAACAGTAGCAAAGTATGTTTCCTATGTGTGCACGGTTGAAATGATTACACATTTGATAAGTATACCAGATATGTTTCTTTTCATTTCTATTTGACACTTTTTACTTCTTTTTCTGTTCTAATGGGAACCCTGTTTTAAATGCATAGCACTGTAGCCATATGTAACTTACAGTATGTAAACAGTAGATCTAGAATACAAAGTATTTTAAAATTCGAATATGGCTACTTGTAACAAGATTTTACAAGAGAAGTAAAATCACTGTTCAGTTTTCTATTCCTTCCTGAATAATGAACACACATGATGGATGAAAAAAGAACAAATAGGGATTTCCCTCCTAAAGTAACTAGCTCCTTAAAAACTGTGTGGTTGGGGTTCTGGGAGAGGGGAGATGGAGAAGACCTAAAGGACTTTGAAAAGTCTGAATACTTATTTCCAGAATCAATGCATTCCTCACTTTCCCACAAGCTGAAATATGTAATAAATAATAGTTCTTTGTATGTAAAAGTATTCCAAAGGAATGCCTTTTGTTTAGTTGTTGCAATAAATTAATATATTCTTTGGTTGATTATCTACAAAAGTCGTTCTTTTGTCTCTCAACATCTTAAACAAGAACAACAAAATGATTTTTGGTTTATTTATGCAAGAATGTTTCTTGCCAGCTATATGAACCTGTGATTGCATAAGATATGATATGCTGAGAGATGGTTAAGAAATACTACATGAAATTAGCAAGAACTGAAACATCTGAAGGAGAATTTCAATTAATTTTTCATGTGACAGGTTGTGGATTGTAAATTAGGCCTAAAAGGTCAGGTGACAGGCACCCGTTTCTCATGATTATAAAAATCTTTTGGTTACAAACACTATTAAGCTAAACACAACATGGATATACAGCAGGGACTCCATAAAGCACTCCAGTGGCTTTTCATCTGCTCTGGAAATTTCTAAAAAAACCATGCCTAGATATGCCCACTACACAACTACATCATGCCTTGTATCCATGTCGTCTTGGGTGAAAGAAATTAATATTATATTAGTACTTGGAATTGACAAAGCATATACAATAAATGCATAGGTCTAAATCACTCTTCAGACTATGTCTGGACAGATAGTGAATATAAAAATATGCTTTTTGAAATCCTTTCCCTTTGCAATTTATTGATCAGAATTTTGTTCTTGTTTTCAATAGAAACCTCTCCAAATTGCCTTTTATACTTTTTAGATGAGTTTCCATTTTAAATGGTGCTGCGAAATGTTTTGCTCATTACTCATATATTAGCAGGAGAAAATGAGTTGCTACCCACTGTCACAGCTTTGCAGTGTACACAGAATAGGGAGAAACTCACACGTTAGCGTGCATGCTGTGAGGAAGGGGAGCATCAGTTGATCATCAAACTTGCTACTTTCTGGAGAGTTCAGCAATATTTCTACTAGCATTAGGAGTATGGTTTGCTTTTTTATGAATGGTTTCTTTTTAGCTATTTCAGGGAGAGAGATAAGCATATACCTCTTGAAGAGACCAAAAGTAGCACAAGGTTACAAAATATTAAAGGTGCCAGGTTGCATGTCAGCAGCCAAGGAAGAGGAGTGGAGTCCGTTAGATAACTTGGGTTATTACATTCTATGGTATTGACAGATGTCCTTTGTGTTTTTTGGTTTTGTGTAGTTGGTGCTTATGATAGTAAGTCTTCCTTTTAAGCATGTGTGATCTGATGACAGAATATAGTCCTGACTGCTGCTTTTCAAATGGATTCGGTGTTAAAACTGCAAAACTCTGTGCTGGTTTTTACAAATGGGTGTACATTTTGACAGAACAGAGTTAACTTAATTAATAGATCGGGCACGAGAAATCATCCACGGTAGGGTGTATTTTCTGGTAAAATGAAAGTTACGTTTCAGCGTGATGAGCATCAGGCTTCAGTAATCTGTTCCTCGTGTGGAATGAACACTTCCTACTTCAAGCTACCAGGCACCTACTGTTTATTTACGCTGCATTAAACTGACAGCTCAGCAATCAGACGAAAAATATTACTTACCTTCCTGAAGTAAATACCAGTTTATAGGTTAGTGCACGTATTTATATTCCTGTCACCACTAAATAACGACTCTGTCTCCGTTTTAATATCTACTGTGCTCTAATCCAAGGCTTCAGGCTCTTCCTGGTTGGGGGCAGGGGTCAAAGGAGTTTTTCTTATCATTTCCTGGTGGCCAAACTTTAAAGACAGATCATTTCATCTAGTCATTTCTATCATGTGAGAACCAGCCAGAAGAAATGTTTGGCACCTTTGGTCCGCATACCTCCACTGGAACATCAAAACCCAAAAGAATCTGCGTGCCACTTAAAATAGTCATATTAAAGCAACCTCAGGACAGATATGTTCAAACACATTCAAGGGTACGTTTGCTAAATTAACTTTCGACAAAGTTCAAATAGATTCAGCCCTGAGATTCCTGAGATAATTAGTCTGTCTTCCATGGAATGTTTCGGTTTTGAATGGGGGTTTTGCAGATATGAGTAAAAACTGGGGCTGGCTGATTGATTGATTGATTGATTGAAGATTGATTGACTGATTCTCTTAGCCTTCCTCTGAAAAGATTCTTGCCTTCTTTATTTGTCTCTGGTTAATTTACCAAACTTAGGACAAGGGAGATTTCTACTTTTCTATGATACTAAATGTATTGTTTTCTTTTACATTCAGCGTCCCTTCTTTTTTAAGGCCCCCTTGTGACATCAAAATAGTGTTAGCATCGAATTGCACAACTCATGGTTAACCTTGCCCAAAGGCTTATTTTCACTTGTTATTTAAGAAGCTTTTGCACTCATTGTCTTGTTCACAGTTGTCAGTCTCTAGTCACATATTCTGCTAATGTCAAAGCAGAATATGGTCCTTAATACAGCCTATAAATCAGATTGTTAATACAAGATTCTCCTTCACCAAAACAGAGGAGAAGTGTACTCCGGTCATCTCTATGTCGCTCCTAACTGCCATTCTCAATGGTAAGACTATTTCAACTCGATGTCTTCATGGAGTGTGATCAACACATCAACACACACTATTTCATACTTTTGAACTTATGCCAATGGTACCTTTTGCTGTTTATTTTTTTAAAGTCTTTTTTAAGATCAGATATTTCGTTTCGGAGTAAATAGATACAGATTGTGTGTATATATATTCAGGGAAAGACTTCAGTAGTGTAGCATTTCTCCAGCACACCGGCCTATTTTTATTCTTCCAAGTTACTCTCTATCACTTCCACAGTTGCTGCTGTCTGAAGGGTCCTAATAGAAATGCTACTCGCCTCTTTCCATGGACTTCCAAGGGTGTAATTTAGTTTACGCGGTGGTCTAGTTTAGTCAAAAGATATGAAAATTGGTTAACGAGTACCCCAGTTTTCTGTCTGTAGTTTCTGCTGAAAGGTATTCAGTCCAGTTATTTGACATTTGACAGAGAAGCATCTGGAATCAAAACCCAAGCTGGTGCTGTTTCCAGTGGTGGGGTGATTGAGCTGTGCCATATTTTACTACACACATCATGCGTTTTAGAGCCCACTTCTTATTGCAGATACTTTTGAGCACCTAGGCATGCAGGTCCCCCCAAATAAGGCTGAAATGTACAGGAGATGCCAGGCTGCACTTGGTTGTGCCTGTGCTAGACCGTCTGTGGCCCCAGCTGGCCCACCTCCGCTGCACCCTCTTCCCCTAGGTGTGCAGGAAGTGGAGGGTGCTGTACCCGGTGAAGGGGGTGGACTCTACCCAGCGCTGTGACCTGATTTGTCACGCACCCTCGGAACTGCAGTAATGGTCCAGCTGCTTCACAGGCAACTGGTAACCACCTCATTTGGGGGATGCTTCTGCCCTGCCAGTGGTGCCAGAGAGAACATCAGCCCTGTCACCTCCTCAAAGACTGCTTTCTCAGACCTCTCCTGCAGGGCTAGAGTTGGAGAGCAGCCTCTAATATCTGGAGGGTAAGTGTCAGAGAAGTTCTTCCGGTCAGATCCTAAGGGAGAAAGAAGGCTGTAGCCACATTGCGAGATCCGCGTTTAGTGTGTCTCTGTCGGGGTTTTGCTTTGCTCAGCTATCCATCATTTGGGACCAGATATCAAGATCAGTTCTTCAGTGGGCATTCCTATTTGGGTGGTGGTAGAAGGTAGCAAGCTCGAAGGGGAAATTATTAAACCGTTTTTTTTTTTTTTTTTTTTTTTTTGGAGATCTTTCAAGAGAAAGTAGTTCAGTCATCTTGTGAGGGGGGGAGTTTTTTAGCTGCAGTTTTCCTGGAAGCCAGGCATGTAGTAGAGTTGATTGTTACAGAGATTCCTCCATAGTCTTACCCCATGGCTTCTGATAAGCTGTTATGAGCGTGGAAATAACAATTTGGCCTTTTAATGTTTCTAATGTTAAGGACTTTAAGGCAAAAGAGGGTTTACGTTATAAATATTTTATTGTAATAGTTCTAATAAATAAGATCAGACCTAGTATATGCAGATAGCTTTTGAAATGGAGATAGTCTTGAACAGAGTGTATCCATAGCTGTTTGATGTTGAATGCAATTGAGTCTTCCTGTTCCAGTGAACCAAACAATGGAAATCAACAACAGACTATGTGATTCTGGGCATAGCAAGTCTTTCTTTCCCTTTGAAAATATTTTATCAGTGAATGAAATCCTAAATTAAAATGCTGCCGTTTTAAATTTTGAAAGAATCTCTGGCAACATTAAAATAATCCAAGTTTTTCTCATTGTCTTTTCACCTGCTGAAATGATGTTTAGACGTCCTGTTTAATGACAGATTTCTATAGACCATGGGAGGAAAAAGCAATGTTTTAGTAACTGAGCCTTAATATTTTTTTTTTCTTAGAGATGGGTTTTCTTCTGGGTGATTTAAAAGGACTCAAACACAATTTCCAACCTTATCTTAGAAGTTTAAAAATGACAGCCTTACTTTGTATGGAGTCATTGTATTTTAATAATACCATACACTTATTAGTGTTATTAGAGCAGTAGACAGTTAATTACAGCCTTTTCTGAGACATGTTAACTGTATATTAACAGTCATGTTTAAAAAGAATGATGTATACTCTCACATACGTGCTGCTGCTTGCTAGATTCTTCTTAAAAAATTCTTTTATAAATGTGTGGAGTCAGATTTTTGGTCCAGTAGCATCAAAGGTATTTTACTAATACAACTTAATTTTAAAACTTTTCAATGGGTTATACAATTTTACTTTTTTTTTTTTCCACATTGGAATTAGTATTGACTTGATGGCATTTTCCAGGAGCACTGGAAATTGTTGTGCCTCAGTGGTTTTAGCTTTGCCCAGATTGTATTTTGATACACCCACATTTTCTTGCTTTCTGATGACTTGGCCAACATAAACTATGAAAAACTCTTGAGTTCATTTAACACCTCTCAGTGCTTCTTTCTGTGGAACCATTCTACTCACTGTCTCTTTAGCCGAATTATGTCTTCTTACAATTCTGTATAACTTGATACTTAAAATCTCTGGGAGCAATTGATCACAGTGGTAATTCCAAGATGGTTTCATTGTCCAAATCTCACACCTGGGTTTTTACCTTTGGGATCGCAACTTGAAGGGTTTAAAGCTAGACTTAGCCTTACCTAAACAATTCTATCAAATTGATTAATTATTTAAATCCCCTCATTTTATTCGAATTTATAGATCTGAAACCTTGTGATATGATGCTTAAAAAATGCACTAGTATCCCCGCTTTATGAAGTTCCTAGGTCATGCTTTTATTCTACAAGATGTATTAAATGACAAAAAGAGAATGAAGTGTCAGGTCCACGTCTGTGTTAAGTGTCTGGACCTTGCACATAGTCAGCTCTCATTAAAGAATTGCTAAATTATGAATACCATATTGAACGGAGCTTGTGGTGTTAAAGAGTTATTGGAAAAAGGGACTTTTCTTTCCCATTTTCTGTTTTGAGTGGGGTTAATCTATGCATGCCTTGTTTTCCTGGATAATTGGATATTTTTCTTCTTTAACTATGTGCTCTGTCATTTTTTTGGATAGTAGCACCAGGATCTTTGTTTTAATTTCATGGTCTGACCTTGTGGATTAGGTTAAGTATCTGTTCAAGATGAGGGTAAATAGTAGGTTAGCTATTCAGGCTCCAGACCCTCTGGTGTTAGCAGACTTCCGGAGTCAACACAGAGCATGCCCCAAGTTCCTTGCAGAGGGGACACCGCCTAAGTGGTCTTTCTGATATCCCAGACCCAGAATACAGTGGACTAATGAGTCAAGCCTGCTTAACCTCTCACCTGTTCGGTCCCACAGTGATTTTTTTCTTCAGGAATTGAATAGATATCTCCCATGATTACTGCATACAGCACATTTTCCATTATAACTGTACACGTGATTTTTAACGTGGCTAAGATTTAGGGTGTTGATGTTAATGAAGGTTTCACTCTGTTCCTTAAAACTAATACAAGATTTGCATTCGGGTTGTGTTACTTGCATTAAAAAAAAATCTCAAAAGTTCTGGGCATTCTCTGAAAGTTATCTAAAAAAAAAAAAAGCTTTCTTCTCAATGATATATATATAGATTTAAATGTGCGTGGAGCTATGTGCAATGGAGTCCTTTCTAGTGGCACACAGGGCAGTGTTCCTTCAGTGGGGCACTGCTGTGTGACCTATTGCCTTATCAGGCACGGTCTGTCTCTTTAAAAACACGGTCTCCTCTATTTGCCCTATTAATTGTTGATATGTTGCCATCCACGAGACAAAAATTAGAGCTGTAATTAAATAATCATGTGATGCTCCTTAGTGCCAGTGAGAGCAAACTCATTTTTCCAGGCCCTGATGGTCACTGATGATTGTATTACTACTGGCTTGCTTTATTTATTTATTTTTTTTAATGATTCTCTATGTGTAGATTACCCAACTCCTGTCCTTCTCTTCAAAATGAAAGAAAGTCGGAAACATTCAGTCAGTTAATTGGCTGGAGGTCCCTCAGGGACAGAGGCTACACATACCTTTTCCCGCCGCCGGTCACCTGGCAGGTTCTGGGGGGGTCCCGTCAGCGGTGTGGTTGCCTGCCATTTAATTTACACTGGTGTTCTGGCTGGGATGGAGGCATATGGGGATGCCAGGAGATGCACAAAAGGAACTGGGTATTAAAATTCAGAAATGATTAAAATTGAAATAAAAGGATGCTGCTTCTTTGCCAGTACTCTGGCAGGCATTATGACACACAGAGATGAGTTCCTACCTTCCTCTTTGCCTTCTTTCTCATTTCCTCTTGTTTATTGTTGACACGGTTTCCTTCTGTCTGTCTCCCGGCTCTGTATCTTTCTGCACCATTATGCATCCCTACTTCTCCCTCTTTCCTTAAGCATGGAGAAGCCTACTTAACCTTATGATAACAATAACAGAATAGGTGATTAATATTTAATATGCACATGATTAAAATTTCTCTCCCTTAAACATAGGTCAGCTGTATTATTATTAACTGGCATGTAATTTTTTTATTTAAAATATTCTTATTCTGCCCCTTGCTGCTTTTGCAACGCAGTCTACTTTAGTAGTGATTTAATATAGAGTGTTTAGAAAACTGGCCGGCTAGTGAGAAAAGAACTTACCAGTCATGGATAATCAATTATGCATGAATTCAAATGTAACAGATGGAATCTGGTGAGTTAAAGTTTCCCCTTGCCTTGCCTTGTGCTTGTTTTTTTTTTTTTTTTTTTTTTTTCCTTCATTTTCTTTTTATTTGTTTGTTTGACACCTGTCTCTTATATATAGATAAACATCTAACGTAACATGTAAAAATTTTCCTTTCATCTTTATTTCCTCTTTAAAGTGAACTAAGATTGTTAAATTTCATTTAAAGGCAGATGCTTTATCTGGTCTTTAAGATGACTGGATGTTCTGTTTTATAGGCATTGACCCGGATCCTGCTTCACTGGTGAGGGTCATGAGCCAACTAGTAGAGTAAGAAGCAAGACCCAAATCTAGTGTCTTACCTGTCCCCCAGTACTTGTCCAACTGTGTATGTCACGTATTCCCTTCTGTGAGAGGTGCTTAGGATTAGGGGTGTTACACTGACTCTGTGTTTTAAAGGATTTCTGATGAAAACTGTGGTAAGCTACCTTTAAATGTTGTAATACCTTCTTGGGTAACTTGCGAATATCACCCCTATACATAGGTCATGTTATGCTCTGTACACATATATATGTATGTATAATATGTGTACATTTTAGTCATACTTGGATGTTGGCCAGACAGTTGGGTTTCTCAAATCTATTGGGAATGCCACAAGATTGGTTTTATATCCTAAACAGCGGCATATGCCAGCCTCGAAAATGCATTTACACTTGCTTGCAGTGTTGCAAATTTTTAGTGACAAAACCTTTTAGTGTAAAGTGAACTACAAAGTTATTTTTTGAGAGCCTTGTTATCTGGAAAGAGAGATAAGTTTAATTTTCAAGACATATGATATGAATATGCAGTATGTCCATAACTGAAGTAATAAAAGAATAGTAGGTACTGACCATCTTTAAAGCAATACAGTCTTAAAACTTACAGGCTGGTCCCTGTCAAATTTTTTTTTCATATGTAGACTGTCGGATTCGCTCCCAAGTGTACTTCTATATATTTAAAATCCAAATGGAGATGGTCCTTATAGAATAAATAAAAATAAATGATTTAGAAATAGCCTCAAGGTACTTTAGTTCTTTTTTAAAGTTATACTGTAGCATTATTTATCAACTTTTTGCTTCATATCAGCTGGAAATTTGCATGTTTATTTATAGTCCACATCATCTAATGAATTAAATTTTACAATAAACACACAAATCATGTAAGAGGCACCTGCAAGATTGGTAACTGTATATGCTTTAGTGGATAGATTTTATTAGTATTTTATTGAATGTTTTTACTCATAATGTGCCTTTTTATTTTGGCTTGACTAAGCATCCCTTAGTCATGTATATAAGAAAAAAAATATATATATATGGAGATATGAACATCAGTCAAGTTATAATTTATGTATGGATTAAAAATTCCACTATTAACATAAAAAATCCATCATTAACATAAAAACCCCTAATACAAAAGCAATAGGCCTAGTTGATATAAAATGTAGAACAGTATCTATGTATAGCAAGAGATATTTCCAATGATTATATGTAGAATTAAATACTGTAATTCTTATTACCACCACTAAAAAGTAACTGACAAAATTAAAAGCCTTTTTTTAACAAAACATCTTTTACTGAATAAAGAATCTGAAGTCTTTATATACAACTTAGAAATCATCGCACAAACTACATTTACACAGTGGTTATAGTTGGAACCATAGCATGTACGTATGTGATATTCTAAGCACCGTTTCACTGGAAGGTCTACTACATCATGAATGTAGTTCCTTTTTACGCTTTCAAAAAAATATTCAGAAAATAATTTTCAGATGTGAGGTGCTTTATTTTTTTCTATACTTCTTTCTGTAAGACATTGTACTGAATAAAACTTGGTAAGAGGACCATTTCCTTGCATTGGAGGGCCTTCAAACTGAGGGGGCTCTTGGTGTCTAGTGACCACTCCATGTCAATTACCTTTGGGTCCGGAGTCCATCATGTGAATTAATTCTCGAGCAGGCTGGACTGTGGCTGTTAGCAGGAAGGCAGAGCATGGAAGGTCGGCAGTGGGAGCGGGTTTGATGTGTTGCAGCTCACTGCGTGTCTCAAGTTCGGGATGGTCTTTTCATAAGTATCTGCCCATTCTAGAAAGAAAGGAAAGATTGTTTTCCTTTAGTTGTTTTGGTTACAGACATTTGTATTGTGTTTAAATACATATAACATAAAAGATGCTATTTGGAGTATGGTTCAGTGTGCAGTTCAGTGGCATTAATTACATTCACCCTGTTGGCTAGTCAACACCACAATTCCACCTCTTTTTCCATCAGCCCTGGATAGAATGTGCTTTAGTATTGAACTAAACTTCTTCACTTAAACCATTTCAAACATTGGAGTGTTAGTTAGTTATTTATTATTTATGGAGAGGTTTTTTGCTATAGGGCATGTGCGCTCACCAGAAAGACAAAGAGACAGAGACAGAAAGTGAGCAATCACCCCCCCACCCCCAGGGGAGATGGCCATGCCACATTCCCTTCTCCTCCATTCTCCTCTCTGGATCCTGGGCACGCACACCCATGCTCCTGGCATGAGTTTTAAGCTACCAAGTCCGAGATTCGAACAGCAGTCAACTACATGAGAGTCCAGTGACGTAGCCATTACGCCATCTGCTGGTCCAAGTAGATTATTTAATCCAGGCGCGAAGCCTTTGTTTCTGGTGGTGGCTTGTTTTCCCTGCCCCAGTGGCATGGCACTACAGAGTACGGGCTTGCTGTTGGCTAACGTCCCCATGGAAATGACCAGGAGTCAGATACAGGTCCCTTTGAAACGCCAACTCCTTTCTCCCCCCAGTTAGGCCAGAGAAGATTAGCAATACTTTTCCCATCACTACGGAAGTTTGGCTGATATGTCTTGGATAAAGGTTGGTTGGAAATGTTGTCATTTGACTTCATTGGAATTCAAATGGCCCGAGCTTCCTGAGAGTGTTAAAAAAAACAAAAACAAAAACAAAAAACACAGCCCCTATGGCTGGGATGGTCTGCACCTGGCGGCTTGGCATACGCAATGTGAATACTTTGGTTCTCCTCAAGTGTCGCGACGTAGTCTGGAAATCAGCTGAACAGGTTTGTACCATTCAGGGAGAAGTCCACTGTTCCAGGCTGAGCAGATCTTGGGGAGAAAAATCACACTCAACTATGTTGGAAAAAGAATGAAAGGTAACTCAGATGGCTCCGGTAAATAACAGACTGGTTTTAGAACTGCACCTTCCATATGTAATTTTGTGGTTAGTCGCTTGTGTCTGTGATGATAAATCGCATAGCTGCTCAGGATTTCTGGCACCCCAGTAAATCTCAGGCAAGTGCCCAAATGTTAATTTATCATGGTTCCTCAAATACCATACTTTATTCCCCAAATCAGTGATTTAATAGCTTGGACCAGCCCTGCCAGTTTTTAACCCTTTTTTTTTTTAATTAATTAATTTTTTCGAAACAAGTTACTTGCCCGTACGTCCTTTTTTCAGGTTTGAGGTCACTCTTGCTTTTTAGAGCCAGCTCTTAACATTCCCACATGATCCCAAGACCGGATTATTTTAGGGCTATCCCAGCAAGTATATCTGATTTCCTGTCTCCGCCACGTCACCTAACCCAGTGAATGTCCCACTTGGGTGTACACCATCATGGCTTTGAAAGCTTCGAAAACCAGAATGCCTGGGGCTTGTCCCCAGCTGCAGTGGGGTGCAGCCTGGACATTTGCACTGTGACCCCAGCACCTGGCTTCTAAGATGGTGAAGCAGCATTCTCAGAGGCCCTCGGGGACAGAAATTGAGACAGTCTAACCTGCCGTTTGGTGACAGCACGGTGAGCCTCCGGAAGTGTATACAGAAGCACATCCTTAAGATGCTTTATGGTCTTCCAGTTTGGAGGGACAGACCTACACACGGAATGCCGCAGTCCCCTTGCCCAAAAGCACAGGTAGGGTGATGAGCAGAGCGTAACTAACACCCTGGACACAGAGAAGGCTTTGAATACAAGAGGTGGGGGGATGCTGAGTATTAAAGAAAATGCCCAAAGGGAGGTCTCCAAGTCAGAAGAGGCAGGAAGGGCATTCAGGGGTGGTGGGGGCCGGGATGCAGCATCCGGAAACCCTAAGGACCCAGGTGGAAATGTCCATGCGGTGCCAGCTGCAGGAACCCCCCTGCTACCCACTCCATTTGGGATCTAGGTCCAGGTAACAGCAGCCGTTTTGGTGGACTCCTGATCATGTGCCTTGTCAAAGAAAGAATTCACTCCAAAATCAATGGAAGGGAAGACAGCTTTTACGATTTCTCCATCCAATAAGCTGTGCTAAGTAACATGGAAAGACCTGATACCTGCCGATTTCTACAAGCGAGTTAGTGGCTGCCCTTTTCCCTTATCCAGATTTCCCCAAACTGGCATAAACTTTGACCTTTCTTTGCTCAGCTGTAATAGTGATTTTTGTCTATTAAAACCATATTGTAAATTACCAGGGGCTATTTACAGTTACCCCAAAGTAATTAGGAAACAGCTTTTGATCACGATTGGTCTCACTGTCATTGAAATCCAGTTTGGGGGGGAGGGGGACAGCACAAAACCCCCGAGTCCCTTAGAGCTCAGGGCCGTTGCCCTCACCTCCTCTGCGTCATTTCCAGTTTTTGTGCTGTGATTTTTTTGCAGTACACCATTATCTGTTGGTATCTGATTCCCTCCCAGTTTGGATAGCGAGGGAATTAAAGCATCCAAAAGAGACATTTCTTTGTTTTAAATTTTTTTTATTATTATTTTTTAATTTGTCCAGAGAGGTGGAAAGAGAGAAAGTGAGAAAGCAAGCTGCTAGGTCTGGGACTCAAACTGTGGTCTGCCATGTGGGAGTCCAACACCTTAACCACCACGCCACCTGCTGGCCTCCAAAAGACACATTTCTAAGGCCAGCTATACCTAACGGAGGTTAGGGGTAAGGACGGGGATGACTGGTTTTTAACTTCAGGTGAGATAATCAAATCCCCACGAAAGGCAGCGTTTGCACTAAGTACCTGTTATTCTAAGTGTATTCAGGGACACTTTCTAGTATAGACATGTGAAAGTTGTCTGAAATGTGTGTTCACCATTACATGTCTCATTCATTACATGCAACGTTACAGATCTATGGGCACATTCTAAATTGGGACATGATCTCTGTTTGGATGTATGAGAATGTCCGAAAGCCGCTCAGCACCTCTCAGACTCCCCTCGGCCAGGTCCCGGATTCACTTAGTCATCCTCTGTAGGCGTGCTCTAGGTCAGTGCTGTCCAGTGACCTTCCTACCCTGGGCCTGTGCGCTCTACTCTGCCCCGTGACACAGCGACTAGTCACCTGGGACTCTTGAACACTTGAAATGTGACTGAGGGACTAAACTGTACATTTTATTTACTTTTAATTAATTCAAATGTAAGTGACGTAGTACCTGCTCCACTCTTTCCTCCTCCTCACTTCTGCAGTCTCTAAAAAGCATTGTCAGGGCAATTAGTGGTGGAAATTACTTGCAAATGACACGGCGCTTTTCGCTCTCATTCACTCATTCATAATATCAGTGTTACAGGGACAGAGTTACTGGTAGTATGGCAGTGAGCAAGGAGCAGTCTCTGCTGTGGTAGGGCTTACAGTCTAGTCAGGGTGACATTTATTAAACCAATAATTATCCAAATTGCTAATTGATTAATGGGCTGTGATGACAGGTACAAAGGGGAAATACAGAATGCCATGCGAATCTATAATGGGGGCCCGAGTTGTTTTTTTTTTTTGTAGAATTAGTCAGAGAGTTTAATCAGTGTTCTGATAATGAACTAACTACGAAAATCATTAGGCAGCTCCCCTTGCCCAAGTCCGAGGTTGGGTCAGGCGGCCTGCAGGATTGCCAGCTCTGAGTAGGGCCACTGATGTGAGCCAGGCCGTGACCTCCAGAGACGTGGCTTCTGTCTGATTAAGCTGCATGTCCACACACACTGCAGACTTTGGTACTCGTCTAAGTCGATTCTCTCTTAAGCTGCATGCAGATGTGATGGTGCGGGTCATAATACGGAAGGAGGGTGCAGATGTTTACGGGATACTGCATTTTCTCTCCGATATATGTTTTGACAAAGTTGTTTGGGCTCCAGCCTCAGCCTTTCTTCCCAGCTCTTAACAAATCAGTATTTGGTCCATTCAAGAAACATGTGGAAATCAGTCCTGACATCTCAGACAGACAAAATGAGACACAGAACAGCAAAACATATGGCTCAAATAGAAATCCATATATGGCCAACACAGACCATATTCCCAGAAATTCATACATGGAAAACACCACCTGCAGCTAAAGCCAGAAAACAAAGAGTCGATATGACAAAAAGAGCAATGTGTGCTAGGGAAATGGTGCTGTTTTAAGTGTGTAGAGAGGTAGCCAACTGTATTTGAATTAAAAAAGATGGAGGGGGGGACATGTCCTTAGAAAGTGTTATGGTGGGAGGCACTGCTTCACAGTCACTGACGGAACTGCCATATCTTAAAAGCTTTCGAATTCTAAATGCTTTCTCTGTTTATTATAAATGTATGTGCTATTCAGAACTCTGAATGCGTTTTAATGCTTTCGGATATCTGCCTGCATATTTATCTTAATACGTTGCCATCTGAAACATGCCGTGGTCCTTTCATTAAGTTTTTAAAAAATCTTGTGTATCTGTTACAATGTTGCCTCCTCGCTTTCTTTGTGCAGCCAGCCAGCCGATGTCTTCCCACGGGACGGAGGATGGGTGTACCGCCTTTCAACTCTGTCCTTTCACTCTGTCCACGTGTTACCTAGTTCATGTATCTGAGCTGCAGTTTTCATGTCCTGAGGTTTTCTGTTGTGATGGCAAGACTGCGCAAGTTTCACTTCTTTCAACGTTTGCTTGCGTCTTTCTGGCTGAGATGAGATGCCTGTGTAGGATCAGCTGATATTTTGCACACACACCCCCAGGATAGTTTATATGCTCACATATGCCCAGGAAGGTGGCATTTTCCCCAGTGATCTTTCTTCTTTCCTGCTTTATTTTGATCTGGGTTTCCACTGGCCAATAGTCAGCAGATATAATGAACACTTTAAAGCAGTAGGTAATCTATAGTAATTCAGCTCATCAGTGGAGCAGATACCACTGGGGTCTAAAGCTCTGTGTGTCATTTTACTTATGTCACTTCTGACATAGTTCTGGAACAAAGCATGTGCTTGAGAGAAAATTAATATGTATATATGAGTAGCTTTCTGATTGCACTATAGTGTTACTTTTTTATAATAAAGTTATTATTAGGGATCTTTATACTCATCCTGTTTGTCATTGTCCAAAGCTCTGTCAGTCCTTCTTACGTACTTGTACATTTATAAATCAGTTTGTGACTCCTGGATACATGGTCTTATCCAGATTTAAAAGTAACGATTTTCATTCCCTCATTCCCAACTATTTCATTAGGCGGCTAGCCAATCAGGAGGCCTTTTGTCTATTTTTGCAAGATGATGGGAAAGATGTATTTACACTATTTTACTTCAATCTGTCTTAATACTGATATTTGCAGTAACTTTTTTTGAGTGTTCCTTTCTCTTACTCAAGTTTTGTTTTGTCTCATTTTTTTTTTCTTTTAAACATTCAACTTGAGGTGAAGTCGAATGGTCAAATGGCATTGGCTATAGTCCACTGTAATTTTTATTTAACAATTTTTCTGTTTGTAAATGTGTACAACATGATCCTAGACTGCATTGTTTCTTCTGAAAACAAAGTTGGTTTCAGGGAAACATACCCGGGACGACCAGTGGAAGCCACTATTACAATATCCATACTGGAAATTGCAAATTGAACTCAGACTGTGAGACCACTGTCATGAATGAGGTCTTTATTTTGTTGTTGTTCAAATACACACTTTTTTTTTATAAGTCGAACTGTCCTCTTCCACAATACACACCTTAACACCAGTGGTACATTTTACATAGTTGTGTATTCCTTATTGATTCTATTTCCTATACTTTACAGGATCCTTATTTTCTGACATGTCAACTTTTACAAATGTAGTCTCACTTCGGCTTTTTAGTAAAGATGGCCTTAAGTTTCTTTTCTCGGTTTTGGATGCTGTTTTGGGTGTTGTCATCACCTGGGCCGCCTTCTGCTCAGGGCTTGGGCTTATCTATACCAAGATTCACGGTGGCCTTCCTCGGTTTTGACCAATCTTTCTGGTTTGTGGGTGAAACTTGGGTGCTGTTAGGAGGGATTATTTTCACTGTTTCTCCTCAACTTGTTCTCCCCCAGCAGACAATCCTTCCCTCTACTTTCCTTGTTTCACCCTGTCCTTTTGTTAGCTTTGTCAGCAGTGTACCTGAGAGTGCACTGGTAGTTTTTAAAGAGCTTAATTTGCATATTTCCCTCTTATTTCAGTACTTGTTCTAACTTGTTGCTTTTCTGTGTGAGGAGACATTGATCTTTCTCCTTCCCCTACCAGTGTGTTCTGAAAAATAATTCCTATAACATTTGTGTTCCTGTTTAATGACTAACTGCCTTCAGGGTGCTAAAATGGTACCACACTCTGTAAGGATGCATGGGGGGTGAGATGGTCATGTTCTCGATTCCGGCAAGTGCATTTCCTAGATGATCTACCTAAGAGGATCATTTTAATACCGATGCCCATTTACCAGGGTTGCACCTCAGCCCCGATCGCCACAACAGACACATCTCCGGGCCCCCCTCCTGACCTTCAGGCTTGGTGGCACGTTTCCTTCTGGTGACCCACATTGTGTTGAACTCGGCCACTCTGGGCCCTCCTCCCGGGTGTTCTCTGGCCCAGAAGTGAGGCGGTTCCAGGCTCTGCCCCTGACGGGAAGCTCTCCCCAGTCCCTTCTAAGGGGGCTCTAATAGTTTCGGGGCCACCCTCTGTCCAGGGTAAAGATTCCCGAGGGCTGTGGCGGTTCCCGGCCTGTCTGGCTCGGCCAGCGTTCCTGCCCCGCCGCGCTGCACTTCGCGAAGTCTCCGCACCTAGGACCCGGCTGGCACCTGTCTGTCCGCCCCCGTCCCCGTGCCCCCGGGGCTTGGTGGCTGGGTGGCTGCTCCGGCCCGCGCCCGCCCGGCCTCCCCTCCCCTCCCCTCCCCCCTCCCCCGCCCCTCCCCCCCGCACACCTGCCCTGCCCGCGCCCCTCCGCCCGCCGCTGCCGGGGGGCCCGCCCCCGCGCCGCCCCGCGCCCGCCCCGCGCCCTCCCGGCGGCCGGCGGCGCCCTAGCTGCGCCCCGCTCCCGGGCATTGTGTGCGAGCCCGGCCGGGCCGCCTCACTCGGCTCCGCTCATTACAAATTCCTGCGCGCCCGGGGCCGGAACCCGCGCCCCCCGCGCCCCGCGCCCGCGCCCCCGCCCGGCCCGCGCCGCTGCCCGGCCCCGGCCCCGGCCCCGCTCGGCCGCCGCCGCCCCGCCCCGCCCCGGCCCGGCCCGGCCCGGCCCTCCAGCCCGGGTTTTAATCCCCGTCCCCGCGCCGCGCCGGCACCCTGCCCCCCCGCGCCGCGCTCCGCACCCCGCCGCCTCCTCCGCGCCGCCCCCTCCGCCGCCACTTGCTCGCTCGCTCCCGCTCCCCGGACGCGGCGGCGGAGCCGGCCCCGCTGGGGAAGCTCGGGCGGCGGGCCGGGAGGAGGCTGCGTGCCCGGCCGGGCTGAGCGGGGACTGTGTATTAAAATGAGGAGGAGGAAGAAGCGGCAGCCACAGCGGCGGCGGCAGCGGCAGGAGCAGCAGCGGCGCGGAGGGCTGCAGCCCGGGCGGGCGCGCGGGGCCCGGCGGGGCGCGGCGGCGACAGCGGCCGGGATGAGGCAACTCGGGGTTTGATGGGGGCCGGGCGGCCGGAGGGGCGAGCGAGCCAGGCCGAGCGAGCGACGGCGGCGCCCCGCGCGGGGACCCGCGCCCGCACGCACGCACCCCCTCCCCGGCGCCGCCGCAGCCCCGGCCAGGGCCGCCCGCCCGCGCCCGCCCGCGGCGCCCGGAGCCCTCGGGGAGGCCCTCCCGCCGCGTCCCCGTGCCATTGTGCCCGCCGCGTCCCCGGACCCCGGCCGAGCGAGCGCGCCGCCACTTTTCGGGGGAGGGGGCGGGAGCGTCGCCGCCGCGGGGCCGAGGTGGCCGGGGCGCCCCGCGGCCGCCCTCCCCTCCCCCGCCGCCCTGCGCGGCGCCTCGAGCTCCCCAGACGCGCAGCCCCGCGTCCATGGGCGGCCGGCGGGGCCTCGGGGCCGTCGTCAGCGAGGGCGGCAGCAAAAGTGGCATCTCAGTGCCTTCGCGGGGCGTCGCGGGCGCCCCCCGGGCCCCCATCGTCGCGCTCCCCCGGTAGATGCCCCCGCTGCGCGTCGGAGGCTGTGCGGAAAAAGTTTAAGGTTTGTTCATCGGAGTCGCGATCGCCGCGGAGGGCGGGGGCGACCGGGAGGGAGGCGAGGTGGCCGCCCCGCGCCGCGGCCCCGGCTGCCGGAGAATCGGGTTGCAAGTGACACGAGAAGTAGACTTGGTGTCCCCGCGCCGGGGCCGGGGGCCGCGGGACCCGCTGTCCCCTCCCGGAGACCGCGTCCGCGGTCGTCTCCCCGGCTTTGCTTCCCCCCTTTTTTATTATTTTTTTTCCCCTTTTTAAGAGGATCCTCAGTCGCCACCTCGCCTGCCCGGCAGCACCGCCGCGCACCGCTCCTAACGGGGTTTGCTTTGTTTTTACGATTTCCCCAACGAATCACTTGTCAGATCAATTTTATCTCCCCCTCCTCCCTGCTGCCCACTCTCCCCTCCTCCCCAGCGAAAACCCCGAGCTCGGAGGTTAGACATCCGAACACACCGTATATGTTGTTTTTCGAATTGTGATTTTTTTTTTTTTCTGTTTCCCTTTTTTTTTTTTTGAAACCCCCCTCTCCCGTGGCCACCCTCCTGGACGGTGCTTTCTGCCCTTCCCCCGCGTAGGGGGCGGGGTAGGGGAAGAGAAAATAATACAATTTCAGGGGAAGTCGCCTTCAGGTCTGCTTTTTTTTTTTTTTTTTAATTAAAAAAAAGGGGGGGGGCATAGAAAACATCAGTCTTGAACTTCTCTTCAAGAACCCGGGCTGCAAAGGAAATCTCCTTTGTTTTTGTTATTTATATGCTGTCAAGTTTTGAAGTGGTGAGTTTCAGGTCGGTTTTGCTAATTTCACTCCGTAAAACTGCAGTGTTTCTGTTTCTAGATAGTACTTTGCTTCTTTGTCTCTTTAAAAGGTCACAGTGAAAGCTTGGCCTGGATCGTGCCGGCCATATGGAATGGATAAGGGCACCAGCTCTTAAAACGTGATTATGGGGTTCTGTGGGGGCGAGGGAGCCACCCAGCAAGGAACTCAGTGAACAGGATCCCACACTGCCAAAAAAAAAAAAAAAAAATAGGCTCTCGCAGCCGGAATGTCGTGCTTTTCTTGCTTTTTAGAGGAAATACTGATCATTGTGACGGAGGAGTTCTCTGTTTTATTCAGTCACTATCATGGATGGTCTTAGTTTTTGTGCAGGGAAATGGGATTTTACGCAACTAGCCTGCTTCCCGTGTGCCAAGCCAGACAGGACACTAAAATGGTTTTAAAACGTGTCACTCCAAAGAAACTCTTCAGCCTGACATCTGGTGAGACCACAGTCAGTTCCAGCTGCTGTCAGTCCACGCAGGCCTGGTGGAGGTTGCTCTTTTCAATTCCAAACTGAGGTTCGGGGAACTTTAGCCTTGGGCTTAGAGTTTAAAGGAGTAAATTGGGTGTTTTATGTGCATGTAATTTTGCTTTCTAATGTGAAGCTTTTTACAGGATGACTTAGTGTTTAATAGACACTTATAGGTGGGTATTCAAAGGACAATTCTGCATGACCTATTTGATGTTTTGATTGTCAATACATTAAATTATAACCTATCGCTTTCATTTGCCCTACAGCTTACGGTGCTGTTAAGCTTCATGATTACTTAATATGTTTTGTAGCATTAACTTTGATGCTGTTGCCTCCCTCATCCTTCTGCTGTTCTTAAATGGCCCCAAGGGTTAAGAATTTCCTTTTTAAATCATATGTTTTAAAAATTCGTCTTCTGTTCTAGGGTGAGGCCACCAATTTCGGAGAAGGCAGCTCTGTATTATAATTCACATGGAAACATCATAAAGAGTGTTTTGGATAAGTTAATAATCACCACTCTCTAATTTTGGCTTTAGATGGAAGTTTAATATGATGGAAAAGAGTAATCTCGATAGAAGTGGTTTAAAAAGGCACATTTATTGTTAACGAACCTCATAACCAAAAACAGATGGGGCCTCGATCAACAGTAAACCCTCAGTTCTCAGCTTGCCACCCCTGCTGTACAAAGATAAATAGCCGTTATCATTTCTCTAACTTTCAGTTCTTTCACTGGCATGCTTAAGGTTGCTTCTAACCCTCTAGATTAGCATTTCTTACCCCTTTCCCTTTTGCTGCATTATGTGGGATGAAGTCCTCTGTGGTTAAGCAGGGAAAAAAATGTTTACAGGACAGCCATTGCTCATCCAAATGGACTTGCAACAAGACCTGCATAGTTTGGTATAGTAATTTTTTTTTTTTTTTTTTTAAAGGTACAAGATGCATGCAGTTACTAGAGAAGTGGTAATTGTCGTATTCCGTGTGGTTATCATGAATATGATTCTCTCAGTGTTGGCAGGCTCAGGACTTCAAGTACCATGAAAGTTCATAGAATGATTCTCCTCACTTGTTCTCACCAGTTTTAGTTATAACAGTGTTTTTGAAGTGACTTCGATATTGTACGGATGATTATAAACAGTATGAAGTTGATGTCTAGTACATACTGTAACTGAAAATAATGATCTGTTCATTTTTTTCTGACGTTACTGCATTAGTGAGATTATTTTTGAATACTGGAGATGGTGTTTTACCAATAGCATCAAGTTTTTTTTTTTTTTTTTTTTTAAACGAGCTTGGCACTTCAACTTCATGTGTATGTCACAAAGTATTTTCAAGGTTTTTGCAATTTAAATTGCACACAGCATTCTGTTACTAGTGGACACATAATTAGCCCTAAAACACACAAGTTATAATGCTTCAGTGCCTAGACTATCTGACCAAAAACACTCCACTCCTTTCTGTTTGCTTAGGGGCAAAATAACCCAATCACACATTGGACCTTACACTTGACTAGATCTTTAATAGGTCCTATAACTCTTGAAACTTTGATAGTTAAAAACTTACTGTGCATTAACTTGTAAAGCCACTGGGCAGTTTAGAAAGCAGGTAGATGTTTTGCTACCTTTATTTGAGATGGTATATATTTTTTTCATAAACTTTAAAATTTATGTAGAAATGTGTACCTACACGTTATATTTAACTCGTATTTTGAACTGTAATAATCTTTCCATCTGTTGTGAAAGTTCCTATTCCACAAGTTTCTCATTTTAAAACATTGGGACTCCATATATGCAATTTGTTATTTTCTTTTACTTGGGGTAATTCTTGTTCCAAAAGTGAGCCCATCCCCTCCCATTTAGTTTTGTTTATAGATGATAAATTACCTTTTTATTCATGTGTGTGGGTACAGTTTTCACAAATTATTCCGTTCATTTGAATGGAAATGTAGTGCTGTTATCTGTTATAGAAATATGGTAACATCTGTAGGGTACGTAGGTAAGCAGTTTTATAACTACATTGTCTTTGTGGAGACAGAACTAGAGGTAAAATATTTACATGGGACACGTTTGTAGATACAGCCACCCCCACCCCCCGCCCCCATCCAATCATAACATTTCTTCTTTTTAAATTCTGGCAGGTGATCTTTAGACAGTGATTGAGTATGGATCATTTGAACGAGGCAACTCAGGGGAAAGAACATTCGGAAATGTCTAACAATGTGAGTGATCCGAAGGGTCCACCATCCAAGATTGCCCGCTTGGAGCAGAACGGGAGCCCGCTAGGAAGAGGAAGACTTGGCAGTACAGGTGCAAAAATGCAGGGAGTGCCTTTAAAACACTCGGGCCATCTGATGAAAACCAACCTTAGGAAAGGTAAATACTTGGGCTCCAAATCCTGGAAAGCTGCAAACCCTGGTTTCTTCCCCAAGGCCACGACGCTGCGTGGGGCTGACTGGCAGAATAAGCTTTGTCTGTTCTTTTCCTTGACTCTCTCTGATCTGGAAATAGTTACATCCCAGGTTGTCGTGTCAATCACTCTCTGAGATTGCAGGCTGTGTGCTTGGGTGGAGCATCTTACTCTACCAGAGACGAGACTCATTGCACTTTTTGGATGATAACAACTGAGCGAAATCTAATGGACTGAGTCCACACAAGGGTCCACTCCTCAGGCCTTCCTGTGGTAGAGGCAGTTGCTTACACTAACCCTGATGAAGAACAGGACGCAGGTTGTTTGCGAACTGTCCTAGCTTTTTCCCAAAGTTTTTAGTTGTCAGGCAGTTTCAGAGATCATAGAAATCGTGAGATGATATAAAAGTTTTGTGATGTCATTTTTTTCGGGGGGGGGGTGGCTTATTTTCTTAAGAGCAAATTTATTAATAAGCAGTGAAAAACCTGATGATTCCTATTTTTGATTTTTTGCTGTCTTGGGGTGTTTTTGATGAAGGAAGGGCAGATTTTGCCAGTTATGCCTGCATGACTCCTGTTTACTCACATTAAGTTGATGAAGTTTAACAACTTTGTGTTCAACCCTTGTTTGGAAAGCAGTGCCTATGGTGGGTGTAGTGTGTGTCTCATAAGGTCTTGTGTGGTTTTTGGTTTTTGGGTTTTTTTTTGTAACATGTATAGGAACCAGATTTTTTTTCTTCCATTTGTTAAGCAAAGGATAAAAATACCAGCTCGTAGCAGGCAAGAATATTAAGTAGATAAAGTTAGAAGGCAGAGGAATTTCATTGTGTTTGATGGATAACATTTATCATACAATCATTTATTTTTTCCTTGGTTTGGCGAAAACAAAGAATATATTGATCTTGAAATGAACAGACACAGCAGTCCGTATTGTTAGATTTTTATCTATTAAAAATGGAAAAACAGCACTTCAGCAAATTCTTTGGCCTCTACTCATGATTACCCTATTTATTGATTGTTTGCCAAGAATGTATGCATCTTAAGAAAGCCAGGGTAAGAGCATTAAAAATATAATTTATTATGGCTTTTCAAACAGAGTGCATTAATATTACACTGTGAAGCTCTGAGGCTCTATAAAAAAGACTTTCTGACGCCTGCAAACATATAAGTTCCATAAATTCCTAAATAGGAGATTTCAGCTGTCTCTGGTATTATGTGATATTTGCACAGCAAACTTTAATGCCAGGACAGTTTTAGACAAGGATTCTACAGACTTCTCTGCTCCTTACGGCAGACGTGCTGTTTACACAGGCTCATAAACCTTCAGCAAAAGCTTCTAAGACTGCCTTCAGGTTTAAATCATGTGGTATTTTTAGCATTCAGCAGTGACCAGTGCTCTCCCCTTTGAAAGCTGGAAGGTTATGAAGTTGCTGCAGTTGGAAGTCTCACCAAACACTAGCACAGATAATCAGGCGGTTCAGAGAAGGCTGCTGCTCAGCCTCACTCCTCGTCACAGGAGGGCAACCACGACAGTGTGGTAGATTTAGCAGCTAGATTCGTAATTCGATAATGCTATTGCTGCTTCATCTGGAGCCACCTTGATCGTGTAGCGGTTACCTCTAAAGGGGATCGGTAAAGTCCAGAATAAATCCAGACTCTCAATAGTTTGAAAAGCCGATAGTTATTTCAGAGGTCTGAAGGCAAGCAACGTAGTCGAACACATGGGCTTCGTGTCTACGAGGAGAAATCAGTGTGTACAGTCTTGTTTTCCTGAGCCAGTGTTTGAAAACATCAGAGCTGGGGGAGGAGGGACCCGAGTACAGTAATTTCACTTCCTGCTCAGATGCCTTTTAAAATTTTTTCATGTCTTGCATTCATACTGACTTCTTTTAAAAATGTCGTTTAATTGCAGAAGGGTCTCTGCTTAGTCCAAACACCAAAATTACTAAGCCTTTTGGTGTTGTGTTGCTGTTGTTGTTTTTTTTCCCCCATCTTATTTTCAAGTGCCTGGTTTCTGTTTGACAGGTGCTAGATAAAAATTATGGCTGAGATGAGAAAGCACTACTAAGAAAAAGGGGTTGAATGTTTTTGTTTGTTTAGGAGATTTTGCCAAAATACCTCCAAGCCAAGGAAGAAATCACCAGTTTGCATATTGCTATTTTTGCTGTGGCCTCCCCAAGTCGTCTTCGGATCCCTGACGGGTTCCCTCTCTGGTATAAAACAGCTGAATGAATGACAAGAATATTGGCAAGCTCTGCAGCTTGTTTTTCATGCCTAGCCTGTTGGTACCTCCGAGTGAGTTTGCGAGCTTTTCTAAGTAAACCTAAAGGGGTTTATTTGTCAGAGTGAGAATCTCTTGTGAACAGTTCACTGGAGCTTTTGGTGAGGACGCGCATGTAGAAAAATGTAGCCGTTTTATTGCCAGCTTTTGTTCGGCAGAAACAAGCAAGCAGAGAGTTTTTAAAGGGCCGCTCTGGTGTCAGTAGGAAATCCTGATTTTTAGCTGTGCTTGGTATGCACCAGCCGTCTTCAGAAGTTGGTAGGATACTTGAGTCCAGAGGACAAGACTGAGAGAGGTATTAACGTTGCAGGACCAATGGGGGATCCTGGGTGCCCTGTGAAAGTAACCCTTGCCATCATTTATGCTAAAGATGATGCTCTCCTGGCAGCCTGCCACAGAGCAGTTCAGATGCATCTGCTTTTAACCCTTTTCCGTGAGCGTTGGGAGTCTGACACTGCGCTGTGTAAACACCTTGACTACCGCCACGTACTGTGCTTCAGTTTCTAGAAGAAATCTCTCTCCTACAGCTGGTGTGGCCTGGGCTTATTCATCTCTGGCTACTGAGTTGCTGCATGGGCTCAAGGGAAACAGAGGCCACGTCAAAGCTCTGCCGATTTCTTTACCCTAAAATGTCCTGAGCAGGCCAGTTTTCCTCTTCTGTCACTTTTATCCTTTTTTGCTACAGCCTTCATTGTTCATTTTAAGACTTACAGTTCCTGTTGTATCTTTTTAAGTCAGGTAAATTAAATGAGCAGTCACAAAAATAAATGTTATGTATGTGCATTATGCATACATTAAAATGAGGTATTATGAGCGTCAGTCCAGTGAAGTTCTGTGTGTGTGTGTGTGTGTGTGTGTGTGTGTGTGTTGTGGAACCAGTTAAAGGAAATACTAAAAAGAAAAGAGGAAAATGATCATTTTAGTCCAAGGTAATTTGTTTGAGCACAAACAGGAAAAGTTTATTATTAACAAAGGCCTGTGGGCAGCGGTCAGGTGGGCTCTTGTGCACGACCATCGTGAGTGGTGTTTGCATACTGCGTACCCTCACAGCACGTAGACAGACGCACCCGGGTCTCTCTCATCAGCATTCTTATTCAATCAAAACAGTAATTCTGCACTTATTGTTTTTTTGGAAAATACCCCGTAACATTAGAGCAGAGCCCACATTACCTTAGGACCAAGTTCACATGCTGTTTTCATATTTCTCTCGTAACTTAAACAAATAAAAGAATGCATATATTTGTGTGTGCGTTCCTGCGTCTCTGCACCCAGTCTGCCTTGGAAACAGTGTCTCCCTCTCTCGCCGTTGTGAAGATTTATTTTTATGGCTTAGTTTTTCCTCCCCCCCACCCCCGAATGTATTTCTGAAGATTGTTCGTTTTCTGTCTCTTTTCCTCCATTTTTTTTTTTTTTTCATAGGAACCATGCTACCAGTTTTCTGCGTGGTGGAACACTATGAAAATGCCATCGAATACGATTGTAAGGAGGAGCATGCGGAATTTGTGCTGGTGCGAAAGGACATGCTTTTCAACCAGCTGATAGAAATGGCATTGCTGTCTCTAGGTTACTCGCATAGCTCTGCTGCCCAGGCCAAAGGTAAATAATGCATATGTGGGGTTGGAAAAATTGGCATTCTTTGTTTACCTTGCAGAGAATGCACTGAGTATTTTTCTTCAAAGAACTGGAACTCGACTGTTACACTGGTTCCTTATAGACTGTGGCTTTAAAAAATTGGCTTAATTCAGTTTGGTTTAGTTAACACACATTTTGCTCATGTGGAATGTCGAGGTAGATTTTTTTTTTAAATTACTTCAGCTGAATCATTAGTATGCTTATTGACCTTAATAATCTGCTCCACTGAGGACCCACAAGGAAGTGAGGAACGTATTTGAGCAGATGGACTGTTGAGAGTCAATTTGCATTTATGACTGAATATCTAGTTCTGTTTCTTTTATTCTGTTTCTGATGGTTTTATGGGCTGTAAAGTATTTTTCAATGCTGATTCCCACTGCAGTAGAGAATCTTATCTAAATCGTAAAGCCATTTAGAACTGGTTCAGCAATGTCTTATTAGAACTTCTTGTAAGTTAGGAAAATGTGGCCTTATGCATAGGTTTTATTGATGGGATTTTATTTCCAAAATAATAAACAACCCTACAGTCATTTACATAATTTTACAATTTGGAAAAGCTAAGCTGTGACTATTCTCATTGACCTGCCTTTGAGAGGGAAGGGAATCATTCCATCAGAAATAACAGTATTGCTGGTGGTGGGGGGCAGTAGGAAAAAGAAAAAGGAAACCTCCTACTCTAGATGTTGTCTGAAGAGTAGACTATTTAGTGACATATTCTCTTTATCGGAAATAGGGCTAATCCAGGTTGGAAAGTGGAATCCAGTTCCCCTGTCTTACGTGACGGACGCCCCCGATGCGACAGTGGCTGATATGCTTCAAGATGTCTATCACGTGGTCACACTGAAAATTCAGCTGCACAGGTAAGTCAGGACGGCCCTTCCAGGGCAAAACGTGCTTCTTATCTGATCGTTGGAAATAAAGCATATCTGGTCTGCCTTCAGTTCTTGTTTGACAATACTGAATCCGAATGGATGTTGTTACCCTCTCCCTTGTGCTTCGTTTTTCCCCTCCTTCTATCATTTAAAAGCAGTCCCCCCTCCCCAAATTTGTAGGTTTACACAGGTTATCAAAAGATCAGACCTTTCTACATTTCCTCAATTAAATGATGCATGACAAGAAGGCATTTTACATAAAGTTTACTTAAGAAAAAAATATTTTTGCATATCATGAACAGTGCCATCTGTGTACATCTTGGGAAAGAATGTCTTATTTACTATTGCCGCGATCCTGTTTATTTATATAGATATATTTTTTGGCCCGTTTTAATTCGTATGAAAAGAGGAACAAAAAGAAAGCGGTGAATACGTTCATGCTTTTCACGACGGCTCGTGAGCGCAGTGCACCTTAAATTGTCTTCCCAAGCGCATCAGAGCAGGAAGGTAGAAGTAACATGGAAAAATAGCCACCACAGGCAGCTGATGTATAATTCATGCATCGATACAGCAGATGTGTTGTATAAAGTAATTAACTAATCGGAACAATCAGGAGCCCGAGCGCAATCTCCAGATGCATCTGTTTGATGCGCAAAATGAAATCTGTCTGTCTTAAAGGAATGTTCTGCAGCGGGATGCAATCTTGTAATAATCCCCCTTCTAATCTATGTCTCAAATAGTTGCCCCAAACTAGAAGATTTGCCTCCCGAGCAGTGGTCGCACACGACAGTGAGGAACGCGCTGAAGGACTTACTGAAGGATATGAACCAGAGTTCGCTGGCCAAGGAGTGCCCCCTCTCACAGGTACTTAGGATAGCATGGAATACACAGGGACAGGTCCTGGATGGCCCCGCATTCAGGTTCGATGGGGCTCTCTGTCTCTTTAAAGCAACTAGTATCTGAAACAGAATCTGCCAAAAATGCAAAGTGATTTGACCGCTGGTGACCTTTTGAAATATGCCTGATTCATTCCAAACAGAGCCTTACGCTTTTTCTCCCTAGAGGAAAAGAGAGGAAGAGTGTTTCCATGAAAACCTGTGCAGCAGAAGACCGTGCTGACTCGATTTTAGGTTTGTCTCCTAAGGTCAGGAAGCGTGGTAGCTGCCCTCTCCCACGTGTCCTTGAACCAAGAGGGTCAAGGTGCTCCAACTTCATAAAGCTTCAGTGAGTGGGCATGGCAGTGTCAGGACTCCTGTGCAGAAATGCCACCATCTGAGTCACATAAGAGTACGGTTCTTGGATATCTTCTATTATTTTAAAATGGAAACAAAGATGGTTAGCCAAAAGACTAGTCATTTCTCCACTAAAGGTTGAATAGTTTTCCCTTGTGAGGATTTAAAGCCAGTTTTGTGACACAGGCTAACTGGTTTTTTTTTTTTTTTTTTTAAGTGGAATATTATTTTTCCTTCTGGGATGCCTGTTTATACCATCAGGGATTTTTAAAATAAGACATAGATTTATGGATATTACTGGCCGCAGTTTTTTTAGAATGAATTTTGATGGTGAGCACCAAAAAGTAGACAGACACTGCCCCCATTTCTGAATTTAAAACCAAACCTTATTATTGATAATGTGCCGCTCATTTGCAATAAAAAGAAAGACAAAGGATGCTGTGAACCTGCTGGTGATGGGCTGCCGTGTGGTCACCACCAAACTGCTCTAATGTCATCGCTCAGCATCCAAAAGTATTTTAAGGTCATTCCACGATAGGGTATAATCGAAGTACTGGTTTAACTTGATTTTGATGAAGTTTTGTAAGCTTGCTTTTAATTCAGGTTTAAAGTGTATTTCTGAATATCCACATATGAGTCATTTGAACGTCAACCGTGTGACTCTGTTGTAGACATTTCTGCAGCTGAGATTCTCAAAGCATACTTCCGTATTGTGAGTAGTAGATGTTCTTGAAATGTGTTTGTCGTGTGAGGCTCATGAGGTTTGCTCGGTACCTTTGGAAGGATGCTCCTGGGCTTTTGTGCTACTGTGTGATGGAAACTGCGTGGCATTTCAGGTTTGCTACATTACAGTCCAACAGATGTATTTTGATATTTGTTGGCGATTTTAGGAATGAAATAAATGGGTTCTAATTATAATGACACTCTCTATTGTTCTAAGGTAAGGCATAGCTGCAGGTTAAATACCTCTGTACTGTTCAGTGTCTATTCCTTACATTTCAGAGCAAACTCTTTTGGTTCTTTCAGTTGTACCTTTAATGAATCTCCTTCTGTCTTCCCTTGCTTACTTTGGCATAGAGACAATAGGAATTTATAACAATCATATAAAAGTAATTCAGATTAATTAAGCAGAGTTCAACCAGAAGGATGGCGTCGTGAAACAGACCGACTCCTTCTTCTGGGACGTTGTGTTTTGTAGACAACTGCAGTTGTCTACAACTTCTTACTTAGTTACTAGCATTTGAAAATTTGAACGGACCTAGAAATAAACTTCTTTTTTAACTCAGTGTCAGTGCTGTAAATTTTTTAAACTCAGATTTCTATCTCATGTATCTTCCCGTTACTGAATATCCCATTGATTTTGGAAGTAAGTTCAAAGACTCAAGGCATTTACTATAAGCTGTGGGAGAGGACGCTAGTACAGATAGTTGTTGGGACAGTCCATTCAGAACCGATTGTTGGATGGTATCAACGTTCAACCAGTAAACTCTACCTCGCTGGAGCTTATGAATATAATTGTGAATTTATTTAATATTATCATCGAAAATGAATTGAGTCCAGACAATTACAACATTAGACAGAATGAGAAAAATGGAATGCAGGACTTGGTTTAGAGCCATGCGTTGGTGAATTTCTGTAGAGAGGGCTTCAGAAAAACCCATTCCTTCACGTGCATGGATACCCCAGTATCTTACTGCAGTGTTAAAACTAGGCTGTAATTCCCACATCAGTTCTAATTACAATCTTACTGTCTGAAAGAAAGTCTCTTGAAAAAAATTACCCATAGGTTAGCAGTGGCAGTAAATATTTGAAATTAATTAATATTTAATGTCATGAAAAAAATGTAACTTGTTCTCTCAATGAGGGAGTTAGTTTGTATTTTGCTGCATCATCGATTATTTTCTCTAGAATGGATGCGTGCAGCTGATACTCAGAATCTTTTCATGAGAAACGATTCTCCATTTGTTACTGTTTTTTTCATTCTGAATTATTAAAGGTGAGAGATGCATGTTCCCTAAGGCCTGTGTCCAGAATATATGCTGCGTTTGACAGAACTCCTCTGTCTTTCTCTTGTGGCTGAGGTTTGGTGATGACGATGTGATGGTGAAAAATGCCCAGCAAGGAAATATCTTACAAAATGGGGGTCTGATGCCAAGAAATGCTAAGAGTTGAGGCTGGATTTCCATGTAGAGTTTTGATTCATTCATGCGAGAACTTCTAACGTAGACTTCAACATGCACGTTTTACTGCACACTGAGGATTTGGCCTTGTTTACTGTGATAAAGTACTCCAGTACTGGATATGCTTCTTATATATGCTTAGCGAGGAGCCCACACTGGGAGTCCACACTAGACTCCATAGAGACTAGGAGGGAGTGGGAGCCGGAAGCCACCAGGAATTTTCCTCCAACGCTCTTGGGAGGGTTGTCTAACACTTGCTAAGCAAGTGTCTAGTTGGACTTGAATTCTTAGAACTAAGAAGGGATTATCCTTCGTAGGCTTCTCTAACACAGGAAGGAGCCAGTGTCCCTAAAGAAGAAAGTTAAGATGCAGGTTAATGGACTCTAAAGTCCTGATTTGCTAAGCCTATGTCGTTGGCCAATGATAAATTTTAAAGTAGGTGTTGATTTTAAAAGAAATGCTTACATATTGGTACAATAATGTTTTCTTTTATAATATTGGCAAGGTTTTCTCCAGCTGCAGAAATTCCATAAGTGGGCATGTGGTTTGATTTACAACTCGTACCTTCATTTCTGTTGCTGTTTGGCTATCATAAATCTGCCCAAATAGATGGTCGCACATTTATTAAGTTCTTTGTACCACGTGCTTGTTTATTTTTGTAAAACATTCTAAGACATAAGAAACACTTAGCTCATTATAGATCTGAGGTTGGGCATTTTGTTGCATTTTTGCTTTTTTCAGTGGATGTGGTTTGATAGTTGGATTCTGAACAGCAGCTAAGGAGAAAATCGAACCTGACCAGGGGCACCAGAAAACCAGTAGTCATGAGCTTTTGGGAGTATGAATTTGAGACATAGATTGTGGGTTAAAAAAGTAAATTCTTTGATTTACAATAAAACATAAAATCTCGATGCTAGGTTTCCCTGGAGTTTTAGAAATTCAACACTGATAAATAATCTATGCGATACACGGATGGATGCATTTTGTTAAGTCCTGTGGGTAAAAGGGCAGCCATTTTTACCCACCTGACATCTTCCTTCTTAAACATGTTTAGGTCAGATGCTCTTTAGAGGTTTTATCTGAGATGGATCAGTGTATATTTTCTTTCCCTCCTCTTCTCTATACATGCGTGTGTGCCCGCGTGCACACATACACACACACAGCTTTGACATCTTCAAGCCACTGGATTGTTCTTTCACCCCACCGAAAAGGTATCTCCAAGCCATCTCCCGTATAAAGTGAGCATTGTCCCTTTTACTTCCAGGTAGCAAAATATGTATAACATTTCAATTCGAGCATTTCATTTAGAAATCACCTTGAGAAAGGTGATTTTTCAATATTCATTTTTCCGATAGCGTCTGAGGATCTAATGTAGATTGGACTTTGTATTAGTTACTGACATAATAGGTTAAGGAAAAAAAAAAAAAAAGACAAGAAAAGATAAGAAAAAGAAACTGCCCTGCCCTCCTGAAGCTTAACATTTAGCCATGCTGGTTTTCTGAAACTTGGCAATCATTTCCATAGGTATTTAATAAACTTAGGTGTTCAGTTAATTTTCAGGCTGTATTATAAATATCTCACTAGAGCAACAATTTAAATATTTATTATATAATAAAAATGTTTCAAACAAATTGGACTTCATTTTTCTCATAACTCTATTGAAAAGCCATGTTTTAGCAAGTGTGTAGTAATTATTCAGGAAAACCCAGTAGCAGTATTTATGTATCGTCTTTCATAGGAGTCTAACCTATGAAGCCTGTTCACATACTCATATATAATATTTATTTCCTCAAAAGTCTGTATTGACAGTTTCCTGTGTACCAAGCAACCTGTTTCGGGTAGTAACAAGGCTAAAACATCTTAAATGGTAAGATAATGGGACTGGCAGATGGCATAATGGTTATATTGCTGGACTTCCATGTAGTCAACCGCAGTTAGAGTCCCGGACCTGGAGGCTGAAATCTCATGCTGGGTGTGTATGTGCGTGCATGCCCAAAATCCTAAAAGGAGAATGGAAGAGAAGGGATTGTGGTGTGGCCATCCCCTCCCCTCCCCCGCCCTGGGGTGGGCGGGGGGGGGGGGTTGATTTCTTACTTTCTGTCTCTCTGTCTCTCTCAGTCTCAGTCTCTCTGGCAAGCGCATACACCGTGTAGTAAAAACAAAACAAAACAAAATAACAAAACCAAAAAAACCTCTCAAAAAAGAGGTGATAAAATAATAGCTCACTTTTGTGTATTGTTTGTGGTCCATGCCTACAGAGCTGGTAAGGTAGCAAGGTAATACTTCATGCTCAGAGCCTGCACGTCTAAACAAGGACCCTTCTTGGTCCCATGAATAGATTGAGAAAGTCTAGAAAAGATAAAAAGAGCCTTTCTTTCTGAGATTAATTCAAAGTGTTTCACAGTGTACTTTGATTTCTCTGAAGATCTGATAACTACTTGAGTTTTCCAGTTGTATTTGTTCTCACTCCGAAGCATTTTCTTTAACGTCGTAAATGTCTCATATCGGCGATGTTGATTATGTCTTCATATATTGTCTTGTTTCAAAAAGTACCATCATTTCACGCCCCTAATTTTTTGCGTGAGGGAGTGATTGAGAGCACAGGGACTGACTTCTGGAATGATCTGGCATTTGGGAGGTTCCAGATGGTTTGAATGTACAGCCCTGTGTCTCATCCCTGTCTTTTACACCCTCAAAGTCTGTAGGTGTCATTGCGCTGGTAACCCTTGGTTTTGAATCCCAAGGTAACGTTCACATTTTACGGGAAATCGTGAGCAGTCGAATGTTTCAGGTCTCTGTGAACGTTTTCTTTTTTGGATCGAATACATCAGGCTCATTTTTGCCTTCGTCATTGGACTGCCTGATCTGATGGGTGAGACTCTAACTGGCGGTTCCATTTAAAAAATGGAAAGTTGCCTTGTTTGAGATAGGGTCGAAGGGCTTTGTACTCGCTACTTTGAATAAAATGATACGTCTTGTGGTTAAATACTGTATATTTTGAGGTAAAGTTTCATAGAGGATCTCTTTTCCTTTTCAAAATTACAAAACTTTCACTGGTCCTTACCCTCGTGACCATGGGACTCGGAGGCTATGACTGCCTGTTTGGCCAGGCAGCGAAGTACTGGGTATTAATCGGATATTATGACCACTTGGAGCAATCGTATTCATGGTAGGATTTGCAGAGAAAATAGTGAACCTCCACGGGTCACTGCGTGAATTGTAAAACTTAACACCAAATCCTTCTCTTGCCCCCTTTTACAAACGTCATAAAATCATTCTGGTTCTTTCAACTCAGTGAGATGTCTCGGTGTTAATGTTCCACATGACATGTGGAATCTAAAACAGAAGTGGCCTCCGAATTGCAAGTTTTCTTTTCTGGATCCAACATAGCAGGTTCAGTTTTAGCTCATTTAGATACATAGGGATTTTACTGGAGCTTGATGTTAGCTCGCTGTAACCTTTCGGATATATTAATCAAAATAGCCAAACTTAATAAAGCCTCTGACTTCAAATGGATTGATCTCAAATATTTTATAGCCACTCTCTTTTCACAATAGTAAAACATAAAAGAGCTTAAGCCGTGCCAATTTAGAGAGTGCTTTAGCGATGTGTAAGTACATCATTTTCACTTAATAGATTTTTACCTGTGCCTTGTTTTAGATCCGAACAGGTTTCCTTTGACCTCAAAGTCACTAACGCAAGAAAAATTACCATATCATGAGAACATTTCCCCCCACCCCTCAATACATAGAAGAATAAATATTCCCAAGGCTTGGGAATAGATATGACCTGAGAAATAGGTCTATTAAATGCTATTTCTAATTGTTGGGGGGAAAAAAAATCCTAGTCACGCTATTGAAACTGATTTTTCTTACTAAAACAGAACTAGTTTTTGTGTGCTTATCAAGTATCTTTTTCTCAATTACTGCTTCAATTTCAAGTTGGATTTCATCGGGATTTGCTTTTTTTCTCTAAGAATTATTTAATTTTTTAAAAGAATTATTGTACTTAAGTTTATTCATTCATTTTTAATTCGATCAGAGAGGGACAGAGTGAGAGAGGGAAAGTGAGAGAGCAAGCTGCCAGGTTCGGGACTTGAACGAGGGTCAACCATGTGGGAGTCCAGGGCCCTTAACCCCCACACCATCTGCTGGCCCCAAGAATTATTTAATTTTATTTATTATTATTTTTAAAAATTTGCTACAGGCATATGCTCTTACCAAAGAGAGAAAGAAAGTGAGAAAGCAAGCCGCCGGGTCCTGGACTCAGGCTGTGGTAGGCCATGTGGGAGTCTAGCACCTTAACCATCTCGCCACCTGCTGGCGCTGGATTTGCTTTTTAAATCTGTTTTATTCGTGCCAGATTTGGGACCCCAAAAAAACTCATAAATGCACAACAACAAAAAACCCTAAACTCACAATAAGCAAAACAGACACACCCAGCTTTTTCTTCTTTCATTGGAAATGCTCGGTTATGATGTGCTCTGAGGATTAAAAACAGACGAGAGCCTTTAACGTAGCAGGAGAGAGCGGCAGCCCTGTTCTGCAGCTCCCTGCCAATTGAAGGAAGGGACGCTCTGGCTGTTGGGACTTTTAAATCTAGACTTAAAAGTTATTTGTTCTGTTTAGCATTTTTTAAATGATTCTATTAGGAATTGTATGTGCTTCGGTTTTAATTTTAACTCATAATGATTGTAACCTACCCTGGGATGCTTGCACGAAGGTGCTCCAGAAATGTCAGGTGGTGGTGTGTTCCCGTGTGCGGTGTTTTGGGGTGCTGGGGTTCGCAAGGTTGCAGAAATCCTCATGATGAAAAGAAGGGAGCGGACTTCCTTGAGAAGTCTTTTCTCCCCTCTCATTCTCCCTCTAAAATTCTGTTCTCTTTAGTCATCATCTTAAAATTATTTTGATTATTTTATATTATAATATTTTCCCATAGAAATGCTAATCTAATTTAGTTTACTCAGAAGGCTTAAAGATGCAAACCCAGATACATTGGGAGTTAAGAAGAAAAGAAATAATGCTTTAATTGCTAGTATTATTTGAGATCGCATTCTCATCTCCATAATAGGACACGAGACTTCAATGTCGTATTTACCAACTGTCCCAGGCTTGCCCCACGGTACTGGCAATCCAGAAGGTGTTCAAAGAAGTTTATAAACACAGAGCTAAACAGAAACAAGTATTAACTTTGCAGACCGTCACAATGGGACTTGCTCCCACGTTGAAACTTCTGGGTTATGTTAACGTTCAACAGTTAGATTTCGTCTTCTTTTTTTCCCTACTTTTTTTTTTTTTTTTAATTTAATGGGACTATTTCTTGGCAATGTATTTCTTCAACATCTTAACTTTGTCACTTTTTATGTGTGTCTTTTTGTATCATTACTCTTTTCCACCTGCTTGCTTACTGAGCTCCTGACATCGGGGGAATCAGGTGTGTGAGCTCTGTCAGAACCCGCCATGGGATCGTGGGCAGCTGTCCCTTCGTGCCTCAGTTTCCCCAACTGTAAATCAGGAAACTAGTAGTACTGAATTCTCAGTCCTGTTACGAGGATTAAATGAGTCGATGCGTGTCAAACACCTCGAACAGTTTTCATTTCTCCTATGCGCAGTAACTGTAGTTTATATATTTTTTAAATGTGGGCAATGACAATTGGAAATTGCCTTTGTGGGTGCCACATAATCCGAACAGTTCTGTTAGTAACAAAGAAGGTTTCAAAGCATGCCTTATCTTTTCATCTTTCAATCTTTTGTGAGGAAATTAAAATTAGGGACCAGCAGATGGTGTAATGGTTACATCTCTGGACTCCCACATAGTCGACCATGGTTCGAGTCCTGGGCCTGGCAGCTCGAAACTCATGCCAGTTGTGTGTGTGTGTGTGTGTGTGTGTGTGTGTCCAAAATCCCTAGAGAATGAAGGAGAAGGGATTGCAGCATGCCCATCCCCCCAGGAGGTGATTTCTTGCTTTCTGTCTCCCTCTGTCTCTTAGCAAGTGCATGCACCCTATAGCAAAAATCTCTCTCTGAAATAAAGAAATAAATAATAAATAAATAAGTAAAATTTAAAAATGAAAAATGACTTAAGTTTGCTCACAGGTACGTGTGCTCGTCGGAGAGAGCGAGAGAGACGGAAAGCGAGAAAGCAAGCACCAGGCTATGTTCTGATTCATTTTCATCTTTAAGGTCCATGTTCAGTACCACCCTGACAGTAATTATGAAGTTACAGTATGTTTTAACGTGGAAAGGGGGAAGTCAAGCATTGTGCTTTCAACTTTCTGTTTGCAAGTTAAGCACGTATGATACCCCCATCCAGACAGCGTGTGAGAGGATAAAGAAGCCTCGGGGATTGTCATCGGGATGGGAGCGTTTCCTTAACTACCTGCCCCCCAGTCCCTCCCCGAAGTTACCTGTGTGCTGTTTAGATTGTAATCCACCGTCATACAAGGACAAAGTTTTATTCGGCATCACAGTCTAAATCCTGGCACACAGTAGGACTCAGGAATGTTTGTAAAATTGGAACAATCTCGTAGGGTTTGCATTGCATGTATTTCATGAACCAATTCCCTGTCAGTAGTTTCACTACCACCAGTATGTATTGATCTTATCTGTAGTATGGATCTGCTTTTCCAATTATTTTCCTGTTGTACTTCTGCATTTCGAGTTTGCCTAACCAAGAGCTCGTTACTTCAGGATTTTTCTCTGCGAAAATCTACTGACATTCCAAGCCCTCCTATGAGTTTGCGTATGTCTAATGTTTTTGAATATATGAACAAAACTTCTATGTGTGTGAGCAGTTCAGTAGTCTCGAAGGTACGAGGGACCCAGAGATCCGAAAATTGCTGAGAAATACCCAGTTACGGCCAGTGAGCCACAGCCGTAGTAGCAGGCTTTTAGCATGTTTATGCACATTTCAAATTTTTCTTCTACAATTGAACATGTATTTCAGCCCAGCTAATGATTTTTTTAAATTATGTACTTATTTTATTTATTGTTGTAGTTATTTTAAAGTTTGCTATCAGGCCTGTGTACTCACGAGAGAGAGAGAGAGAGAGAGAGAGAAGAGAGAAAGAAAGTGAGAAAGCAAGCCACCAGGTCTGGGCCTCGAACTGTGGTTGGCTATTTGAGAATGCAGCACTTAAACCACCATGCCACCTGCTGGCCCTAAGGCTAGTAATTTTTTGAGGGGAGAGAGAGTTCTCCCCACCCCCAGAGGTTTTTGCTGCAGGGTGTGTGCAGAAAGCAAGAATTTAGCCGCCCAGAGAGGATGGCCACGCTGTAATCCCTTCTCCTCCATTCTCCTTTCGGCATTTTGGGCATGTACGCTCACGTACCTGGTGTGAGTTTTAGGCCATCAGATCTAGGACTCGAACTGCAGTTGACTATGTGGGAGTCCTGCGACATAACCGTTATACCATCTCCTGGTCCCAGAAGATGGGATGTCTCAATTGTGTAACATTTGACATTTTCTTCCTGTCAATTCCATTTGTCAGTTTTTTCCTTACATTTACGAGTAAAGTGAAGAGGGAAAGTTTCAGTAATAGAGTCAGATGGTTGGTAGACAAAGATGCTGATGCAGCCAGTCTGGAAATGTTACCCTCAGTCTCATACCATGACCACCCACAATGTCCATTCCCCAGTTGACATGCTAAAGTCCACACCTGGCATTGGACACTCTGCCCAGGGCTATGGACATGCAATGTTTTAAAGTCAGCCGCACAAAGTAGGCGCAGAATCACCCGAGTGCAGGGACAGCTGCAAGTGTAAGTAACTCTTCAGACATTCTAGAGTGGGCCTGAGGGTCTGGGGTCATTCACCCTTCTCTCTGCGGGAGCATCCATTTAGCCTGGAGCACGCCCATGCAGTGATAGCCAAGAGCCCTTCATTCCTTGACGTACGACCCACCCAGTGTATCTCTGCTCTCCCATAATTCCTGAGGATGATTGCCCCTGGGTGGCATTTTCCTCAACTCAAAGATTTTCATAATATTGATAGAGACAAAGGCAGATTGATTGGATTTTTCTTCACAACCAATCTGTAAGTGACAGGAGTTTATATTTCCCTGTACACATGGGAAGTCTTGGCTAAAGGCTAACCATGACAACTAGACCACAGACCTCGAGGACCTGATGTAGGCCTTGCTCTCTTACGCGGTCTTCTATGAGATCTGAGTGGGGACCCTGGGCCTGGCACTGGGCTTCCAAGAAGTATACAGACTGAAGCTGCATCACTTCCATGGGCTCCATCAGGGAGAGCTTCCATAGGGTTCATGAGACTCCCAAAGGGCCCCCTAAGTCGGTCAAAGCTGAGACTGTATTTTCTCTGTCATTTTTAGGCAATGTGACTTAAAAAAAATCTAACAGTTTTTGTATAAAGGAGGAGTGCAAAGGGAGACAGTAAAGTCTTCTCTGAAGAGTTAACAGAGCCTAATTCTAGTAGTCTCTTTAGGAAAAAATGAATTGTTGAGAATACTTCAGCTCTTGTTTTTACTCTGTGATGTAAAATTTTTCAAAAGGCTCTATATTTTTAGACTTCTAGAACTTTATACAAATTTGCTATCTTTTTCTAAGTAGAGATACTAGACATTCTACTCTCTGTAGAGAAACTGTTTAATCACACAAGGGCATGAAAAAAAAAAAAGAAAGGATTGGATAGCATTATCCAGATGTGGAAGTTGGTACTCAGTGCCCAAGATACAAAATCTTAGGGAACCGTTTTTGCCATCAAATCAAATCAAACTTACTGGATTCAGATTTTGCTAATGGAGAAACTTGGAAGAATTAGATTAGCATCAGGTTTAAGTTGACAATGAGCCTTTTTTTTTTTTTTTTTTTTTTTTTTTTTTTTTTTTTTTGCTATAGGACTCGTGCGCTCACCAGACAGACAGAAAGAGACAGAGAGATAAAAAGTGAGAAATCACCCTCGCAGGGAGGATGGCCACACAACAATCCCTTCTCCTCCATTCTCCTCTTGGGATCTTGGGTATGCACGCACACATGCCTGGCATGAGTTTAAGCCACCGGGTCCGGGACGCGAACTGCGGTCGACTACGTGGGAGTCCAGCGACATAGCCATTATGCTAACTGCTGGTCCCGCACAATGAGCCTTTTTGGAGGTCTGTGTGTGTATGTGTTGGTGTTAAGCTGTGGTCCTCCTGCCTCCGCCTCCCAAGTCATCGGGGTCACAGGCATGTTTCACCACACCCAGCTTTTTAGGGTGAGCTGGAAATTGAACCCAAGCTTCCCTTGTGGCCCTAGCCTATGCAGAGCCAGCATCAGGGGAGTACCACCATGGCTGGACCGGAACACATTTGTAATAATCATCGTAAACAAGATGCCAAGGAGCTTTAAGCTTTTCTAAAGAAAACTCAGTTGGAGACGTTTGCACAGTGAGTATCTGAGGATAAATCATGTGTTTTACAGCTGAATCTTCGTAGTCACTGTTTGGGAAGACATATAGTTTTTATAGAACCTTAGAGCTGTTACGGGGGACACTGGAGATTAGCCGGTTCAATTCCCTTCATATTATAGCCCTGGTGTGCACTTAACTTGAAATATGACATGCCCTTAATGCTAATATACCCTTTAATAAATACTGTATCATTTAAGGTCTTTACTAACATAGTCAGTTGGTTTAAAGGTTTCACTATGGTTAGAAAGATCTAGGTAGGAATTTATATAAAAGGACAAAATAGAGAGTCTGGTCAAAAGCCGTTATTTGGACATTATATAAAATTAATTAGGTGGATGACCCATAGGAATTGTGAACTCGTATTTTTTTTTTTTCTAAGTTATGAATTGAGTTTGTCAATAAATAACATTTCTGTGGTTTGGGATGATCACATTTTTATATTTCAGAAATGTAGGAAAATTAACACAGAAGCGGATATGTTACCTTCGTGCCCCCTTTTGTATTTCTTCAGAGCTTTCTGCTACATTTCCACTTTTAGCCTGGTGCCAGGGTTACTCTGTGAGAAAATGCCATTTCCAGGCGCGGGGTGATCGGCAAGAGCCTTCACTCTGACGATTGGAGTTTAAGTAAAATTTAGCAGTGATTAGTTTCTTCTCAACAAATTGAGATTCTGAATACGCCCCAGTTGTAGCTCCCAAGAGAATTAGCTTAGAAGGCAGTAGAGGATCCAGAGAGAAAGATTTGGGGAACATAAGCTAACAAGCACAAACACAATATTGCACTTCAAAATCCTGCTATTCACTCTCATAAATTGAAGCCCTTTTCCCATCCTTCCCACCCCCAAATACCAGATGGAGATCTACCTGTTAATTTTCAACACATTTATTCCATGTCAGTATCTCCTATGATGCTTTCAAAAACTTGTTTGTAGTGCTCGGCACCCTTTGGGATGAAAATGAAGCCATGGTTACAGATAATCCCTATTAAAATTGTGTTCGAATGTGGAGTTGATCCGAAGTTCAAGTTCGACCTTTGCATTTTCCGGAGGCATGTAAAAAACTGCTTTGAAAATTCAGGCCCTCCGTAGACGGGACATGTATGGTAGAGGGGAATTGGAGTGTATGCTTCTGCCCTTCTCAAAAACGAAAAAATGTCCAATAATAAAAAGCCCAGTAGTTTGACAGATTGTTCAGTAAATGCTCATTTTATTGAAAATTATAAAAAGGTGCGTAATGCCTGTGTGCCATTAATACAATACATAAAAAGGGTTACTGTCAGGATCAGTGTTCCCGCCTGGAAATTAACTGTAGGCTTTATCCATCGCTCCACATAAACTGACAGAGGTTTTTCTTTCTTTTTTTTTTTTTTAATGTACATTTTGCATGTGTGGGTATTTATTATTTATTTGAGAAAACAGTTATTTTAGACTTTACATCAAAGACATTAGCAATAATTTCTTTTCATTAAAACCTGGTCATAACAGGTATATATTATAGACAAGGCAGAACCATGAAATGCGCCTTACAGAATTAAGCCTGAACGAGATATTTCCCTTGCTGTCTCTCTCCAGTATTCCAATTCAAAACATACATTCCTTCCTACAGAAAAAGATATTCAGATTCCTTAGTTGAAATTAATTAGCATTCAGAAACCAGATAGCATGTTTTTGGGTATTCATGAGATCTCTGTTTGAAAAAAATGTTTTTAACTTGTAGAAATGTGTTGCAACACACAGATGGGAAGAAAAAGAAAAAAAAAATCTCTTTAGCAAGCACTGTGTGTAAAAGGAATATTACATTTTGCACGCTTCTGATTGCTCTGTGTAAACAGTTTTTGACATCTGTCTTTATAGTTTTCGAGGAGAGGAAGACTTTGTTAAAAGAATCATTTTTATACAGCAGTCACCATTCCAGTCTTGCTTTACCTGTATTATGAAAGCAGATGGTCTGCATGTCTTTTGAATATTTATAACTATCAAAAACAATCTCTTGCTATTCACCCTTAGGCTTATGAGATGTCAGGACTGTTCTGGTTGAAAAAAATCATCTTGGGTGTTTACAGAAAGAGGATTACATTAAGCTGAAATGACTATACATTTTCCAGTTTAATATTTGTCCATCAGCTGTTTAATCGTATTTAGATAATTGTGTAAATAAGATGTTGTAGCCCTTGCCCTTTCTGCTGACGGAGCCTTGAAGGCTTTAAACGTGGGTGCACCACCATTTTGTAGATGCTCTTACTCCCTCCTCCCACCATCAAGAAACCATCAGCAAGTCCTTAGGAAGTTTTGATCACCATGTCAGAGAGCTATTTAACCTCCACAACTAAAAAAGGGCCCCAAAAGCCAGTGTGGAGGTAACGTGGAGTACAAGGGAGCTTTGGCTTAGTTTATTACAGTATATTGTAATATGCAAATAGGATGCCGCACTCCCATTACCCTTTAAAGATGACGTGGCGTTCTCTTTATTCTCTGTGAACGTGCAGAGCTCGGAGGGTATTTTGGAAAACTTTTGGTATAGTGGGGGTTAACGGTTTTTTGACTGGAAGCTGAGCAATCAGAGATAACAGATTTTGCTGTGGTTGGTTGATTTGGCAGAAAAGCATGAACAGTTTTGGTTTAAATGATTGAATAACCTGATTAGCATTGTTTTGGGGTGGGTTTTTTTGGTTGTTGTTAAAGGCACAACAAAGCAATTTTAAGGGTAATCAGATTACTGCCTTGCCCAGTTGATGAGTCTTTCTTTTTTTTTTTTTTTTGTTTTTGAGAAGGCCGCACCTCACCTAAAACCACATCATTGGCTACTAAGATGACCAAGTAGAAAAATAAAACTCTCATCTCTCTCCAGTTTTGAAATGCATTATAAATATCTGCCTACAGTATCTATCATCCGCTAGCAGGAATTTGAAAGAACATCATCTTTTGAAAAATGATGTAACCTCTATCAATTCCTTGCGTTTTTTTTTTTTTTTTTTTAATTTAGAGCCCTGCCGTATTTTAGAGCAAAGGTTCCGAGTATTCTGACGGTCTTTAAGTCAGGCTTTAGAAACACCCCACCATTACCTTTTCACAATTAGAAAGGTTATAAATAATGTATTTGGCTGAAAAGGAAGCTCGGCTCGTGGCAGATGGCACCATTCTAGAGTACTGGGGTTTCTGCGAAGATGGCACGCTTTCAGATCGGAACTTGAGCAGACTCTCAGAAAGAACCGAAGCTCCTCATAGGGAGTAGACATGTGCTTCATGGATCTTAGAAAAGCTTACAACTTGGCTCCTAGGATGAGAATATTGTGTCACACTGGGGTTAGGAGACCCGCAGCCAATTTCTGCCAACTTCCCAGTCCTGGAAGCCGTGGCCTGTTCGTGGGGTTGGTGTACGGGGTGAGTGTTTGAACTTGGAATTTCAACTGGCTGGCCGTTGTCTGCCGAGTTATTTTATTCCCTGAACATGGGTGTCTTATACAGACTGGCCACCGCACAGGAAGCGTGCCATACGAGTGGTGTCTTTTCAAAGTGCTTCGGAGAGCTTATATAAATAGACACCCAGAGAGAATTGGAATAACACAGCCACCAAGCATCGCAACTTCCGAGACATCTGTGTGGATGTATTTTGAAAACCTGGGAAGGGATCTCTTGCAAATTAATGAACACAGGTTTTTGAAACTATGTTTTCTATCATGACAGCTAGAAGTGATGGATTTAAAAAATTCATGTGAAAATCAACCCTTTGACCTTTAAGGAGAGAAGGGAGGAGGACTGTCGGGCGTCCGCAGTAATGACTTGTGTTAGTGACCCTATCTCCATCCCCCACTATGTGCCGAGCCCTGCAGTGAGTTGGGACGAGAACTAAAGGTCACAGAGTGGTAGACGGTCAGCAGCACGACAGTGCCGTGGTGGCATCGCGGGCGGGGTGTTTGGGAAGTGAGCGAAGGCCTCGTGGGAGCCCGGTACCTGAGATAGGCCCGGGGGGTGAGCAGCTGTTAGCTGGAGATGGTGGCGGGCGTGGGTGGGTCATCTGAGGCAGAGGACTGCTTCGTGTCTTTCTGATGCCAGCTCTCAGATACAGGCCAGTTGCAGAAAATACCCCCAAGTTGGAATAGGAGACAAATGGCAATGCTTCTCGCTGTCTTCCCCCGCTCTCCCTTGCTCTGACTTGGAACTTAACAATTTAATTAGTACTCTCTTTGTCCTTCATAAGATATTTTTATTTTACTTGAAATACATCATTTGAACAGCTTTTCTGATAATCTCCAGTTTGTTTAAAGCATGGTCAACTGATGTGCAGGGTGACTGTGTAATACAGGCCCAGTGAGGAGGAGGAGATGGGGTTGTGGTCGTAGGAACCGACATCTCTTCAGTTCATACTTGATGGGTTCCAGGCTTGGTGCTCATCATATCCTGTTCATTATTTTATTTCTTGTCTCCCCAAGGGTAGGTATCAGGCTTCTTCTAAGTTTTAATTTTCCTAGTGATCTGCCTAGTGCTTGGCACATAGTAGGAATTCAGTACGTAAATGCTGAATGGATAAAAAAAGAAATTCCTGAGTGAATAGATTCTCAGAAGAACCCCGCGAAGTGAATGCCACTGCTGTTTGCACTCCGCACAGGAAACAGGGCTGGAAAGACCAGCCACCTGCCCAGGCCACAGCACCAGTGTGTCAGGCATCTTGGACTTGAATGCAGATTTATCGCTTTCTGTTTCAGCAGATGAAAACTCAGTGCATATGTAATGCGTGTAAGCATTGGGTCGCAAACCAGTAGGGAGCCCCAGACCTGCATGAACTCACAGTGCCGCCATCTTTCCAAAATGGCCCCCTTTGAATTAACATGGGATCCCAAGCCTTTCTCCTTTAAAACATGGAACTGTGTCTTCTGTCTGCCTCTACAGCCCCAACACCTAGAAGAGTGCTACAAATCTTGAATTTTTGTTGCTTGCGTCATCAAAACTGTAGGGGTTTGTTTCTGATTTTCCTAGATTGAAGATGATGGTATTGAATATGCTCTTTCAGACCCCCTGTGCACCACAAGACTCTGCGGTCTCCCTTCTTTGCCACCGAAGGTCACTGATCTGCCCAGACACCATGCCTAAGCCTTCAGCAAGGGAAAAAACAAGCCTCATGAAGTGGCTGTATGGGCAATTTAATTAGACAGAATATTGCATATCCTTCTCATAATACAGAAGTGACCTCAAGTTACCTGAATTGCGGACTATTTCCTAGTCTTCCAAGAGCATGGGAAGACCAGGAACTCAGAAGGTCCTCAGCATGCATTGTAACCTGTGTATGGGCCTTTCCATTTATGTCCTGATATTTACGTGAGTCAGATTTCCTCAGCGTACACCCCTTCGCAGAGTAGAAAGCATCCACAAAAATCACTGAAGGACAGCGCTTACCAAGCCAGGGGTAAACGTGGGTAGGAGGACGCATTGCTGGTGACGCCCACATGGCTATTATTTTCCACACGGGGTCAGTAGTTAACCACAGAGGTCTATTATATATGGATTCTAGTTTTACACAGATTTTTCAGACTCTTTTTCATATATTGTGGATTCTCCCCCCCCTCCCCAATATACTTTCCACTGTTGGTGCACTGAATTGCATTAAATTAAAATGATCTCTACATTTACATAGTATACTTTTATAGGCAGAGATAGCGTCTTATCCTTCTTTTATCTTTAGTATCAACCAGGCACATAGTAGGTGTGCAGCAAAGAATAGATTTCCTAGATAGAAAAATGGGCAGACTGTAATAGATGGAAAATTAGTCAAAAAATCTCGGCAAAATTTAGGTATTCCATACATTTCTAAAGAAGGAAGACAGAACCCACATCTAAAACATGTGTAGTACTGTTAACAGAAACTTCCCGAATGTCTAGATAAAGAGTAATAATTTTTTAGCAAGTGGACCAAAGTGGAAGAACATCAACTGTCGTCCATTTGCAGAATCACCATTATCCATCACTGATTTCAGTAGTTTTATTAGTGTCTGACTTTATTGATCTTTATTACAATAGAGCAAGTGAGATTGAAGCTGACGGATTGTTAACTGGATCAGGTAATCCTCTGGCTCTGGTTTTGGCAACCTTACTAAGTGGCTTTTTGCACTGTGGACTGTGGAAGGCTCTTAGTGAAATTGCAAGCTATTGGATTAATGGCAGAGCATCACAAGCACATTAAGAATGTCTTTTTTAGAGAAATAAAATGTGAAAATGACTATAAAGTAGAGAGTGTCAAAAAAAATTCACAGCGCCTTTTAGGAAAGAGAGCTGTGTTTTACATAAATAATGCAACTCCAGCTTATCCTTCACTGAAGTTCTTTGGAGATCCCTCAAATTTACATGTCATGGGAATTTTGTGCACACTACAAAATTAACACTGATAATGGATGTCAGGAGAATTAATAACAACTAAAGAGCTTTACATTAGAAGTAGCTTAAAGTAGATAATGATATAAAAATACTTTTGTCCCCAAACTGGCTTTTCTGGTTTTCCCGCCTCCTGAACAATGCTGCCTTCTGTAAACTATTTCATCATAGATCAACTGAAGTCTGAAATGTGAGTTCTCATGTTTCTACACATAGGGGTGAGGAATGGATTGGTGCTGCAAAATTTATTTCTAAGACTCAATAGAAAATTAATTTAACTGCTATTAGAGAATAGAATACGGAGATTCTGGTTTTAAAAAAAGACAACCATGAATTTAGTCACTGAAATGGTCATAACCAAAATTTGCTAGGAAGAAACACTTTTTTTGGTTGTTGAAAATGAGTTTCTTTTTAAAAATTTTCTCCTAGTAATATGTTAAAAATCATTATCTTCACTTTTATATTTATTTAATTTTAATTTTTTTTTAGAGAGGGAAATTTTTGCTAGAGGGTGTACCTGCTCACCAGAGAGAAAGAAAGTGAGAAATCCACCCCCCTCCCCAGAGAGGATAGCCATGCTGCAATCCCTTCTCCATTTTTCTCTCAGGATATTGGGCACAGATGCACACATGCCCAGCATGAGTTTTTTTTGGAGAGGTTTTTATCGCTATAGGGCGCATGTGCTCGCCAGACAGAGAGAGACAGAGAGACAGAAAGTGAGAAATCACCCCCCAGGGGTGATGGTCACGCCGCAATCCTTTCTCCTCCATTCTCCTTTCGGGATCTTGGGTACGCACGCACACGCGCCCGGCGTGGCCCAGCATGAGTTTTAAGCCGCCGGGTCCGGGATATGAACCACAGTCGACTACGTGGGCGTTCAGCTGATGTCCGGCAGATTACACCATCTACTAGTCTCCATTTTTAAACTTTAAAAGGTTGACTATTTTCAGTCATTTTGTTAAGAGCAGGTTGAAGGAAAGTGACAGAATATTCTTTCTTCTTTGTGATATCCTTGAGAAATTTAGGGATAAATAAGCATGAAATGGATGTATTTAAAATTCGTATGGGTAGTTTGAAGTGTAGAACTTAAGCTTCCGTAGATGAAGCTGGCCGTAAGATTCCGGAGTAGTTTTCTTCTGACAGGATCTCGGGGAATAGTTAGTTTTCTTCTCAAATGTGGTCAGTTAGTCTTTCCACAGTGTCAGTGAACCTCCCATTGAAATCTAAGTAGTAGGAGTGGAAAGTGCCGGTGCTACTTCTCAGTCTGTGATAGGCATAAGAGCTGTCTGGGGATCTTGGTCATCTGAAGGTGCACATTGGTTAGGTCTGCGCGTAGGGCTCAAGAGTCTGCCTTTCTAACAAACTTCTGGGTCATGTTCATATTGTTGGTCCCTGGACCATATTTTGAGTAGTAGCAAGACTGTAGAGTCCACTCACCAAACCTCAATGGAGCCGATACGGATAACTTAGAATCATAAATCTTTCTTGGCATAGTTGGGTTGGTTGGGCTCTGTGAAAGTTTATCAGCCTAGGAGTCGATGACACTGATGGGAGTTCATACACATTAGATTAAAGTTGGGTTTGAGAGCTTTGTCCTGGTGTCACGGGCTGCTGATTCCTACGGAGACAAGTATGTGCTGACCTACGTAATGCGTTTTCAGAAGTTGAGGCTATAGGTAAAGTGTGAAACAAAAATGTATTGGTACTGCATTGATGAAAAAATCTGGTTTCCACCCTTGAAATGGTATCTGAGTTCCATCGTGTGCCTCTGTGTTTTACAAATGTTCTCCCCCCTCTTCACACAGAGCATGATTTCCTCCATTGTGAACAGCACTTACTATGCAAATGTCTCGGCAGCAAAATGTCAAGAATTTGGAAGGTGGTACAAACATTTCAAGAAGACAAAGGATATGATGGGTAAGCAAAAAAACGTTGCAGCAGGGCCACATACCATTACGTGTCATTTGGGGGTTTATCAAAGTCACATCTAAAGCCAGGTCTTTTGATTGCCCAATTAGAGATCAATTTAGAATGTTTCTTTGGGGGTGGGGAGTGGGTATGAGTATAATGAGATAATTAAATTCAATAAATGTTTGTGTTTAAATCAGCCAAACTGACTCGGTTGTCAGACATGCAGGAAATCGAGGCGTGAGGAGGGGAGCTGTCATTTTTTAACATCTCAGTGAAGACCTAACCAGGCCTTGAATAACTAATATTAGCTGTGATTTCACTCAGAGATAAGTCATGCTTTTAAGTTTTTTGCTTTAAGAGTAAAAGCCTGTTTTTGCACCCAATTTTTATAGAAATTAAACTGTATTAATAAACTAAACTGTATTGTTTCCACAATTGAGATCAAGTGAGGTTTTCCCCCCCTTTTTTTAAATTAAAAAAAAAAAAATATTGCTCTAGTCCCAGCCCCCACAGATAGGCACTTTGGTGAGCATCTTGCTTTATCATTCATACCAGAGAGATCATTGCATCATTTCCAAACTTTTACTCCTGATATAGCATTTTATCTTACCATATAATTTTAGGTCAATATTTGCTACAAAGAAAGTATATTAAAATTATCTGCAATGTAAAATAACAGGTCAAAGTTATAGGTCACCCCAAAGCATTTTGAGTATGGGATTTTGTTTCTGTTGAGTTGATTAGTGTTCACAAAAGGAAACACTGTGATTAAGGTTAATGTTTAAATTTCTATTAATGTTTTCTTTCACATACTGTACCTTCCCAATAATATATTTTTAAATGGTATCGGAATAGGATGTTTAATATGCATAGCATTATGCTTTGTTTTAAGTCTATTTCTGTTTACCTCCGTTACATTCATTTAATAATAACAGCAGCAATAACTTATCCTAAAGATTTTAAGAGACAAGAAAACTTGAATTTTTAGCATGTCTTAGCTTTTAATATTTGAAGAAAAAACATCCATCTACCAAAACAGATCCTTTGCCTTTTTATAGCTCAGGACTGTAATGAAGACGATGTATCATTTTTGGAATAATTGCTTGAATTACTATTCTCTGTGATGGCCCACTTGGGCTCCTATCATTGGTAGAAATTGAAGGTTTCTTCCCCAATTCTTAGTTATATTTTGCATATATCAGGGCCTATAGCAGTGTAAGTTCCTCTAAATATAAAACTTGTATATTTAGAGAAAAGAGAAACGATGATTAAAATTAAACTGAAGTCTATACATGGGAAGCGTGGTACACAGTTTGGAAAGACTTACCTGTTAGCGTATAGCTCCATGCTTGGTCTTTCCAGTTAAAGACATCAAACCAGTCTCCTCCCCTAGCAACAAAACTAACGTTTGATACATTTAGAGCAGACTCTCAGCCAGGCCACATGAGGGATCTCCCCACAGGAGCAGTGTCATCCTGAGTAGGTGCAACAAGTTGCAGAACCATGACAGATTCGCCCTTGTACCAGGATGATCCCTCCCCTGCTACCTGTGAGGTTACTTTCAGCATCTGCTGATGGCCGTAGCTTCATGGAAAACCATTTGTGTCTTAGTGACAGTGGGTTCACTGGTTTGCTGTTCAATAAATCATTTGCTTCATTTATAGAAGTATTGCAGAGAGACCTCCTGCCCTTGGTGGTTAGAATGAAGTGAAACAAGCCCTATAATATCCTCAGCACACTGTTGAATATAGACTCAGTTATTCTGATATGTTAATTATGCCCATTTTTATGATTTCTTTGCTATATTGACTGTTTTTCTATAGTCACTGCTAGATTAAAAAAATGAGCATAGGATAAATCTTTTTGCTTTCATGTCTGTTGCCTAAAGTACTCAAGTTAATATGTATCAAGAGAAAATATTGGCCGATTTTCCTTGTTTTCATTGCTGATTATCATGACCTTATTTTCTTAACTCACTAGTTTCTGTTTACCATTGAGCAAATGATTTTCTTCTAGAAGTCACTTTAAAATGAAGATCATTGCTGATAAGCCTTTCTGGGGTAATAAGTGAGAATGCCTAATAGTTTGACCCTAAAATTAAATCACAAGGAATTTAGGTGTAATTAATTTTATGCGTTCAGTCTTACAGCATATTAGAGCTTAGTGTCGTATCACTTTGAAAGTCTATGAAATTATTCAGAAGAGGAAGAGAAAGTCCACCTGGTGAGCTCCGTCTCGAAAGGGTCTTGGTTTCCTCCACCGTGTCCTGTGCCTCCTGTCTCTTTTTACTTAGGAAATGATCCGAAATCTGTGTCCATGGCGATCACTGTTGACTGAATATGATTTTACTTTTTGTCTACTTCAGTTGAAATGGATAGTCTTTCTGAACTCTCCCAGCAAGGTGCCAACCATGTCAATTTTGGCCAGCAGCCGGTCCCAGGGAACACAGCCGAGCAGCCTCCGTCCCCTGCACAGCTCTCCCATGGCAGCCAGCCCTCTGTCCGGACCCCTCTTCCGAACCTGCACCCTGGGCTTGTATCAACGCCTATTAGTCCTCAGTTGGTCAACCAGCAGCTGGTGATGGCTCAGCTGCTGAACCAGCAGTATGCAGTGAACAGACTTTTAGCCCAGCAGTCCTTAAACCAGCAGTACTTGAACCACCCTCCCCCTGTCAGTAGATCTATGAATAAGCCTTTGGAGCAACAGGTTTCAACCAACACAGAGGTGTCTTCCGAAATCTACCAGTGGGTACGCGATGAACTGAAACGAGCAGGGATCTCCCAGGCAGTATTTGCACGCGTGGCTTTTAACAGAACTCAGGTCAGTTGGGTCGTCCTTGCACAACGGTTTGCTCGTGCGCGCGCTCTCTCCCCACTCCTCTCTCCTCCCCCGAGTCCCGTCTGTAGGAATGGTTCTTCTTTTTCTCTGTGCCAACGTTCTGTGTGTCTCCTGTGGTCCTTTTGCCTGTTCCCGGTGGTGCCTACACTTTGCTCCTTTCCCTACGATATCCCTCCCCTCTTAAGGGAGAGCTATGATCTCAGCTTAGGGGCCTTGGAAGAATAAACTAAAGATCAAAAATATATTTCAAACCGGGCTTCCTATGCTATAATAGAATTGAAGCAGAGGCTGGTTAGGAGTAGAGAGTTAAGAAAAGTTTTGTGACTCGACCGAGGACATTGGTAAGACTCTGGGCTCCTAATCTCATGCCTTTTATGCATTGCTGCCCTTACCCCACTGAGGTGCTTACATGGACCCAGTTGAAGCTCTTCCACAGCTTTAAAAAAAAAAAAGAAGAAGAAGAAGAAACCTTGGAGCTTGCTAGCAATTCTTAACACTTAAGTCTGAGTAGCCATCGTGGAAAAACCATGTGACTTAATAACATGAAACGTTTTTAGCTTGGTCCTGTCCCTGCATTTTCTAGAACGGGAGTCAGCAGATGGTTTGTATGAAATAGGCCAGCTGCAAACATTTCAGGCTTTGAGGGTCATAAGCTCTCTGTCACACGTAGGGTGATGAAGCAGCCCTAGACAGTAAATGGGTGTGCGTGTGTTTGTTTCCATAAAACTCTGTGCAAAACAGACCACTGGTAGATGTGGCCTGCAGGCGTGTTTTAGTTTGCAGAAGCACTTTTAGACTTCTTACTGAGATGTGCACACACCCCTAATGTGTGTATCTTTCTCCTCCTGGGCAAATTCCTATGAAGATACTGTATTTAGCAGTGAAGGTGTCTCGAGAAACATGGAGAAAAGGTGAGGTATGATATGAGAAGTCATAAAAGAGATTTGGGAAGCCCTAAACACATTCATTCTATTAAGCTGTGAATGAGAGGATTTTTTTTTTCTCTGATTGGAAACTAGTTTGATATATATGCAATGTTTATTTTGCAGCCAGACACACTAAAAAACCGAAAGAACCCGATAACTTTCATTAGAATGAGGACATTATGTCTTTTCAACTTTATTTTACCTTCGTTCTCTCTTTTGTCAGTTTATTCTGGTTTGGGGGCCTGTTTCATTCTTTCCTGTTACATTGAGGTTACTGTGTTTATCATGTGATTAAAAGAATAAAATTTTGGTGCAAAAATAATCTAGGATTAATTCCTCATTGGCAGAGTTTGAATACCTAGGAGAATCCCAGCTGGGACTGACTTTTGGCTTGCCTTTAACTAGATAGGGAGTTAGTACAAACTGACAAAGCCTTTAATTCAGTGTTTATTTTCAGTGTCTTCATCTGTTTTTTTTTTTTTTTTTTGTTATGTCATTTGTCTGTTTTTAAAAGGGGATTGTTACGAGATTATGTCTCAGATGAAAATTGTACAGTTTTACCTAGTTCCACATTCTTACAGCTTTAAAACTGTTCATTATTAGCCATAATTTTAATATGACACCTATATTCATTTGGAAAGGTAATTATTAAAAAAAAAAAAAAGGAAAATATGGGACCAACAGGTGGCATAGTGGTTGTGGTGCTGGACTCCCACATGGCCAACCACGGTTTGAGTCTTGGACCCAGAGGCTTGAATCTTGTACGTGCACAAAATCCCAAGAGGAAAATGGAGGAGAAGGGGTTGTAGCATCGGCAACCCCCACCCCCACCCCAGGGTGATTTCTCACTTTATCTCTCTTTCATTTTTCTCTGTGTCTCTGGGAGCAAACATCCCCTATGGCAAAAACAAAACAAAACAAAAAAACCTCTCTTTAAAAAAAAAGGAAAATGAATGAATGGCAAATCAACCCTCTAAATATTCCTGTTTTTAGTAGCATTCTTTAATTTTGTAACTACAATACATATCAGTAATATCTAGTATTGGACAAAAGTAAGTCTTTACATGAAAGTTCAGTAGTGCGTGTTGAATTGAAGACAATGTTGATAGATCTTACATGATAAAAAAGAAAAAAAAAGAATACCAAGAAGGTATTGGTATTCATGTCATTCATTCAATGATGCCTATTTGATGTCCCGTTCATGGAAACCTGTGACTGAAAGGAATTGTCCAAAGCTTCTAGATCTATACTTTTCAACTTAACCTCCTTGTATTACTACTATCTGAGGGAGATGACGAGGGTAAGCCACTCCTCCTCACAGTTTTTCTTCTCTCGAGTTATGCGGTTACAGCCATGCTCATGGAGAGCTGAGTATTTGTTCTCCGCTAGCTTCTTACACTGACAAATTCCAGGTATCTGTAGAACTTGGTACTGGAATAAGAACCTCCTTCTGAAACACGCTGTGCTCGGATCTGTTTATTTAAACAGAAGTCACGTTATGTGTATGTTTAAGTGTGCAATTGGCAGTACAGCTTGTGCACACTCAAGCGTGTGTGACTTTTCCGTGGTCATACTTAAAATCCACACACACATGCACACAGCTGCATTTATTTTACTGACGATACATTCATATGAATGCATGTAGTGTGTTTATTTCAACGTGTACGCGCTTCAATACAAGCAGGTGCAGAGTGAGAGTATGGTGTGAGTGTGGAGTACGAAAATACACATGCTGATGCATATGTATGGACCCGGAGTTCTGCAGAGTTAAGTCACACATCATACGTTTGCGTGCACTTGCTACAGTGTGCCGCTCCGTCTCCGAGTTGAAGAAAGATGAATGTAAAATGTGTACGTACAAATTCAAAATGACATCTTATGATCAGATAAAGACATCGGACCCTATAAACAGTACATGAAAACATGAATAGATGACGCTGCCATGAATCGAAGCTTCCTTCAGTCATTGATGGCTCTAGAGAACTTTAAAATCCTGGATTTCACATTTTAACTCTTAACTAAGAATTTTCTCATCATTTAAGTAGGGTGTCCTCAATGAAAACATAAACCTCTTAAGACATTCATAGCTGATTATTTTTTTAAATGTTTACCCTTTCTGGAAATTGATGGTGAAAGTTACATAATTACTTATTTTAAGGCATCCCCCCCCTTCTGAACTGATGGGCATATGTTCTTTAGTTGCTATTAAATATGCCCATGTTTAGCATGTCATTCATTCCACGATGCCTATTTGATGTCCCGTTCATGGAAACCTGTGACTGAAAGGGATTGTCCAAAGCTTCTAGATCTATACTTTTCAGCTTAACCTCCTTGTATTATTACTATCTAAGGGTTATGATACACGAAAATAATATTCTTTGAGGCCCTTGGCTTTTTAGAACAATAAAACCCAGAATTTAACTCTGATCCCACTCTGTGGCTTTTCCCCCCCCTTTTTCTCTCCTCTTATCTTTGGCATACTTTATTTTCCAGTAAAATAAAGAATGAAGATGGATTATTCAAAACTGATAACAGTAATGGACCATCATGTAATGTTTTATTGAATTTGAGTTCTGTAAATTATGTGGTGGAGAGAAATGTGCCTGCTTAAGTATAACAGAAATTGCTACTGTGTTCCTATAATTCTTCACAGTGTAATTTAAGAAAAGCCCACTATCCATATCACTATTGAATAAAAGGTAAAAAGGTGCTATTACCCCAACACGACAGCCCTCCACTGTCCTAACAAACGACAGAGATAAATGTGTCTACTTTTAACTTACTTGGCCTGAGTCCAAGGTGGTAGGTGGAATTTGAAAATAGTCCTATACCTGGACATTTGATTAAAATATTCACCAAACAGCAAAGGCAGGTAGCATCGGAGGACACTCTACATACTTTTCTTTTTAGGAAGGAGGTTTCATTGCATCGTATTTTGTTTCTGAGGGCTTTGAAGTTCTATGAAGCTGATAAAATCTATTTGAATCAGTGATTATGTTCAAAGAGGAGACAAGCAGGAGGCCAGACAGGCTCTTTGTTCACTAGCAGGCTCTCTCACTTATCTGTTGTTTTAGAGAATTCAGAATTAGCTTTGGAAGAGCTGATAATATTTATTGAAGGTTTTCTTTTTACGATCACTCATGAATTTTACTTGTGATCATTTGTAAACTTTTTGGAATTAAAAAAAAAAAAGGGTTTAGGAATGCCTCCGTACATTCATTCTTTAATTGAAGAAAAATAGAATTCGCGCTTAAACCACTATGTAACAATACAGAATAATTTTATGTTTTCACACATCCAGTTATTTGTAAGATGGGAAGTCCCAATGAAAAGCAGCCTCTCATTTCCAATGAAATTAATATTCATGAGGTGTTGTAACTTCCTCCGTAACATACAAGTTCTCAAGTTTTTTTCAGAAGCAAGCGTGACTAATTTTGTTTAATATAGTTCTTCAATTTTTTTTTTTTTTTGAGTACCTGTGGTGCACAGCACTGATAATATGTTTTGGTCCTGGTATTGCCACATGCTCTGTAGGTCAGTAGTGCCTGATGTGTTTGGCGTGCTGTTTTTTAGCATGGAGAGAATTTTTGGTAAGAGGTACTTCTTACTATCCACCATGAAGGACTCCTTACAAATGACCTTGACCCAATTTGGCAAGTCTGTACTGTATTTCTAACTAAAGGAACTAGGAAACATGAGCCATATACATCTTGAATCCTCAAGTGCAGCTATTCAGGTAACCAGGCACCGAGACGTGCACTTCCCCATCTGGGTTTTGAAAGCAGTCCTTTTTGCATCCAGAATTATTCTGTAGTGACTTTATTATTATTATTATTATTTTTGGTAATTAACACTAATCAAAACATTTTCTAACAATATTTAATATTTTCAAGCATTTCCACCAGGGGGCACTCCCCTCATTGAAAGCTCTGGGCCAAAAAAAAAAAAAAGAAAAGAAAACAAAAGAAAAGAAAGAAACAGAAAAACCCTAAGGTTTCTAAAACACCTGAGACTGTCTACTCTGGCTGCTTTTGAGTTCTTTGAGTGTCCCAGGGTTTGAAATATCGCTTTAGACCACCACCATATTCCAGGGAGAAAAACTGCATCTGTTCTAGTAGAATAATTAAAGTGGCAATAAAACGCTTTGCTCCTAAAATACTTGTATGTTCCAATGGCAAGTTATGCCAACATCAAAATATTGGTAAAGAATTTCCTAAATTCTCTCCCAAGTGGCATGTTATCTTCTACTCTAAGCCATACAGGGATGGGTTAGCCTCATGTTAGCGAGACTTGAGAGAGAATATTGTTATATTTTTTATGCCCATAATTTTGATTTTCTCAATATAGTTCTGTGTTGACGAGGGAACCATATTTTATCGAAATATGTGATTTGTTATTTCATATTTTTGAATGTCAAATTTAAAGTCAACCACATTTAATAACATCCTAAGTATTTGCAGGGTATTTCTTGCTTTCGTCTCTTTTTTTTTTTTTTTTTTTCAAAAATTATTGAACAATTATTGTTGGTAACCATCTCGGAGAATCCCACGTAACTTTTGTTGAAGGCCCACCGTGAGTGCCAGTAACTGTTGGGTTGTCTGGAAAGTCATGATGCATTGCTGTTGTTTTTTTTTTTTTTTTTTTTTTTTTTTTTTTATAGAAAAACAGAAAAATACGTCATGGCTTTTGAGAACCTGATACTGTTAGAATTTAGCGTATGTGTTCTTAAGTTTTTATCACCTATTTGCAATTTTTTTTCCTTTTGTGTTCTGTATACACGTGATCAGTATAGTAAGTACTTATCAAACACTTATGTAGTAGCTATTGTGCTGGGATGGCAAAAATGAATATTAAATTATTCTCGAGGGATTTATAATGTATTTATGTATACTGAACACTGACGATTATCTATTTCCGTTCAGTTTATGTAAGTGCTTTGCCAGGCACGTTTTTAAATATGTAATGTTTTCGGGGAGGGGTGGAGAGCACAGCTATTTGATCACACCTATTTCAAACATTTTCTTTGTGGGCCGGCAGGTGGCGTAATGGTTAGGGGTGCTGGACACCCACGTGGCAGGCCACTGGACCTGGTGGCTTGCTTTCTCACTTTCTGTCTCTCGATCTCTCTCACTCTGTCCCTCTCTGATCAAATTAAAATAAATATTAAATAAAATCTTTAAAAATAACTTTTTCTTTAAGACCTGTATGTTTTGGTTTTAATATGACAATCACACACAATCTATTTAGTTGGCCTTGTGCCAATAAAATACTTGGATGATTGACTACCTGTTTGTAGTTACATTGACTAGATTTTTTTTTTCCTAATTACTTATTTATTTAATTCCATTTGTTGTTGTTATTTTTTAACTTGACCAGACAGAGACAGAGAGAGTGAGAGAAAGGGAAAGTGAGAAAGCAAGCTGTCAGGTCTGGGACTCGAACTGTGTTCGGCCATGTGGGAATCCAGTGCCTCTAACCACCACGCCACCTGCCAGCCCCTTGACTAGATGTTTTGCTCTTGTGTAGACAGTTGCCGCAGTCTTGTTAGGATGAATGGAAGACGTGCTCTGCATCCTCCAGACGTTTCTTAGGTGAAACTGAAGGTTCAGGTCTAATTTCCGGGCTTCAGCTCGGTAGACCAAGTGAGACAGACTTCTTCAAAATCGACTCTAAAACCCCCTGAGCCCATTAGAGGGGCTTTTTAAAGATCAGCTCATAAATCATTTCAAGAATAGAGAATGGGAACCAGCAGTTAGCGTAATGGCTATGTCGCTGGACTCCCATGTAATCGACCGCGGTTCGCGTCCCGGACCCGGTGGCTTAAAACTCACGCCGGGTGCGTATACGTGCGTGCCCAAGATCCTGAGAGGAGAATGGAGGAGAAGGGATTGTGGTGTGACCATCCCCCCTGGGGGGGTGATTTCTCGCTTTCTGTCTCTCTGTCTCTCTCTGTCTGTCTGGCGAGCGCACGCGCCCTATAGCGAAAACGTCTCCCCCCCCCCCACAAAAAAAGAATAGAGAATGCATCAAGAGTTGTCCAGCCCTTGTAAAATGGACAGAACATTTTTCTAATACTTCTATTTTGTATTATCTCAAACACGTTGAAGAAAACCACCCATTTTTGAAAAAGAGTTCTTGTGAAAGTTTAAAAATACGTAGTTGCAAATTAATTCTTTATTATTTGAGGGAGAGAGATACCGGAAAAGATTTGTCTAATGGCTTATACATTTCTTCTATCACCAATAACAATTTTTATTCCCCGAGACAGTTGATAATTACAGAATTTGATCATCTTTTCCTTGGCATGCAGCAATAGACTAGGATGCAATGTGGCAAAGTGGTTATCTAGTTCAATTTTATCGATGTTTCTGAAGTTTAAATGTCGACCTGTTACCCATCAATACAGGGTATCAAGACAGTATTCAGATTCATATGGGCTAGTCAGTGTGGTTCCCTTTTAGTGGTAAATTAAAAGGGTCATCTGGTATCATTTACTTTGATAATTTGAAGATGAGGAAATAACTTAAAATACTGCCCATGGAAATAATAGCGATTCTTTGGTGATGGTGTAATACTATTCTTTTTTTCTAATATGTTAGCTTCTTTTCCGTTTTTTTCTTGATAGTCGTGTTTGCTTCTCTAGAAATGGCTTTGTATCTTTACACGTTGGGCTGTTGGCATCGCACTGTCTTTGTCTCTGCAGCTCGAGAACTATGCAGTTCACTGCTGCAGAATGATGAGGATTTCATTCATTCCTAACTTCCCTCCATCCTCTCTCTGTGCAAGATTTCATGGCAAGTTAAGCTACTCAAAGGAAGGAGACCAATTAGGCAGTTTCAGTGTATGTTATATGTAAAGCAGATGCTTAATAAAATGAAGAATACAATCGAGGCCCTCTTCTCCACCACTTCAGCTGTAACTAATATATTCCGATGCAGAATTAATGCCTCTGACTGTTGGTGTTCTAAACAGAGTGGAGAAATGGAGGGAGGGTTGCCGTGGCCCGGGCCAAGCACCAGGGCCCGCTCACGCTGTCCTCTCTCTCCCCGCAGGGCTTGCTTTCAGAAATCCTCCGCAAGGAAGAGGACCCCAAGACTGCATCCCAGTCTTTGCTGGTAAACCTTCGGGCTATGCAGAATTTCCTGCAGTTACCGGAAGCCGAAAGAGACCGGATATACCAAGATGAGAGGGAAAGGAGTTTGAATGCTGCCTCAGCCATGGGTCCAGCCCCCCTGATAAGCACACCGCCCAGCCGTCCTCCCCAGGTGCAGTCTCCTGTTCTTTGCGTTGTTCTTTTTGCTATGTGTGTGTGTGTGTGTGTGTGTGTGTGTGTGTGTTTATGGAAGAATCTCAACAAGAAGTTATCTAGGTGGATATACAGCTATAGAATATAGATATAGATTTTCTTTTTTCTTTTTAAATCCTGGAGTTGCTTGAGAAGAATTTGGTCCCAAGTCGCTAATTCTGATATTAAAACAATAAGCTACTAATTAGATAAAGGAAAGGAAATTGCTTTGAGTTACTTCCTTCTTTGGGGGTTCTTTGGGAGTGAGCGTCGTCTTTCCATGGGATATTTGTCTCCACCATGGTTATTAAAGTAAAGAAGTATTTTAAACTTAATAAGAAAAAAAAAGGACAAAGTCTCTTCTATCCCAATGAGCTTCAGAACCACCATTTGAATAGTAAATAAATAAAAATAAATAAGTGATTCCATTTGTATTTATGCTTTCCAATACAACTGCAGCTGGTACCAATTACATATCATCTCATTTGTAATCTTTCATAATTAAGTTTAATACAGTCCTTGAAGGAAGCTTTAAATGGGACTTATAAGGAATTCCATCCATATTCCCAGAAATGGGCACATTTTCTATTTTTCCAAATTTTTGCATTTTTCAGAAAAAGTCCCCTTCCTGGTGACTTTGAGTGTGTCCATCTGTATTGTTATTTTTTTAAATCAAGTTTGAAAAGTAGCCACATAACTATTACAGAAATTCAGGAAGATTTCAGTTCAAGCTCTTCGATAAAAGTTTTGATAGTGGATTAGGCTCAAAATGTACAAGCTAATGAATTTTCTTACATGTTTAGTTAGTGACATGTACATCTCTTAAAAATAAAGTCACCTGAAACTGGACAGAAGTGGAATGTGGAACACAAATTCAAAGTAGTTATATAACATAATGAAATGATATTGATGTCCATGTCTTTAGATCAGTAGTAAAAAAGGATCATGTATTTCCAAGTATGGAAAGCTAGAAAAGCTTACCCAACATCAAAGATCAAAACTGCTATAACTATGTCATAGATAAGGGCTAGATAGACTATCCAGCCACTTGTTGAGGGTCTTAAATTGCTTATCAAAATATTATGAAACAATTATTTTCTATGCCATAAGAAATCCATTTTATCCATTGATAAAAGTCAATCTGGTCTTGACGTCTATCTGAGCAGACTACCTGTAAGGAAGTCATGTTTTTTAGAAAGACGCTTGTGTACATACATACACACACACCTGTCTGCCTATACACCCCCCCACACACACACAATTGTTATGATCTTAATGCCTTCTATAAAATATTCCCTAAGAAAAAGGAAAATGAACTCTTTATGAATATGTAATACTTTTGTAAGAATGATTAACAAATACCGTGCTTCTGACTTGGCTGAATACTTCACTGCAGTGTTTAGAGCTAATATATACGCCGTCCAGAGTTAAGTTTGCTCAAGTAACCATCACCGATGGGCCTCTGGGCAGGGAACTGTTTTACTTATCACTTAATCTGCAACAGTAATAAAAGAATGGCTTACTTAAGACAAATAGGAATTTCAACATTGAGCATCTGTGGTTTTATTTTTTTAAACTGCCCAGATATTTGACTTGGTGTTTTCTTAATACAACTTTTATTTTCTAATTTTTCTAGCATTTTAGTGATTTTATTTGAGTGATTCAAATGTGATTCTGCTATCCTTATTCATTAAGAGTTTTCTTTAACCATAGTTACATTAATGTGTCTTAGAGTGTTAAGTGATATTTCTTCTTCTATCTATTAAGATTCTACTGGGTAATTTTCCTGTGTATATGTTTAAAGGCCTCCTATACTGATAAGCTGGGATTAAAAAAAAATACAGGGAACCAGCAGTTAGCGTAATGGCTATGTCACTGGACTCCCACGTAGTCGACCGCGGTTCGCGTCTCGGACCCGGTGGCTTACAACTCACGCCGGGCGCGTGTGCGTGCGTGCCCAAGATCCCGAGAGGAGAATGGAGGAGAAGGGATTGCGGCGTGACCATCCCCCCTGGGGGGTGATTTCTCGCTTTCTGTCTCTATGTCTCTCTCTGTCTGTCTGGCGAGCGCACGCGCCCTATAGCAAAAAACCTCTCCAAAAAAAAAAAAAAAAAATACATAGTTTACTTTGGCTGGAATTATTGATTAACTAGTTGAGCTACTCTTGAGAGCTTGTTTGGAGGTTCTGGCAGGGGAGCGCAGCCACTCGTGTACCCTTGACCAAAGAACGGTCCTCCTCTATCGGGGATGGTCGTCCTCTTCGACCGAGCGCACAGCTCCAGGAGGGACACACATGGAGCGGTGAGGGAGGAAGGGGCACCCGCCTAGCCGGCCAGATCAGCCGAATCAACCCTGGCGATCAATGGGGTGACAGATGTCGCAGCCAGATTGCCCTCACATCCTAGTTGAGCTACTCTTAGCTGCACATTTTATTATTATTACTATTATCTTAGAGGGGTTGAGACAAAGCCTTTCCTGGAGTTTTCAGACAATAAATGAATGCATAAAGTTTGTAGATACTAGAGATTGTTTGTGAAACTGTTAACAAGATATTTCTATTAATGAAACATTAGTGACCATCTAACCAGATTCCGGAATAATCTGATGTGCGTATGTGTGTGTGCGGTTTTATTTCACTACTATAATATATTCTTTACGTTACCTGATTTTCCTCACAGAGACTTCCTTTGCCTTACTTGATTGTAATAGAGCTCACTGCCAACTTGTTTACATTTTACCCTTTAACAATAATCCAATGAATTAAATGGTGAAAAATCCTTAATGGATTAAAGGCATCATCACTGTAAAATGAGTACTTTAGATTCGGAAACACGTGCTCTAGAGCCATCAGATGAGTACTGCTTTGCACAGCCTGGAGCCAGTACACCACACGTACGGTTTAAGGAGCTTTATTGCAAACAACTAAGCTGAAGAAATGGTGGCGCGCCCTATAGCAAAAACCTCTCAAAGAAAAAAAATGGTGGAAACCACAGAGACAGAAACTGACTACAGAATTTTGTCTTTTTAAAGTTTGCATTTTGGAGAGGAATCCATGTGAAATCACGATACATTTCATTTCTCCCCAAAATGAAGAGATTTGAAACACGTTTTGATGCAAACCTTGGGCTTGGGTTGAAGCTGAGCTCTGATGTCTTTCTAAAGAACTGCCGGTCCAGGCAGAGAGGCCTTTCATGGCTCACAGGAGAACCAGGCCACCGTAGGCCTGCACAACTGGGTTCTCTCCCAGCTCCTTATAGAGAATAAATTTTCACATAAAATGGTTTGGGAGTGCCCCTGGGGCATATCAGACTGAGGACCTAACCTACCGAGAGACTTGGAGTCTAAGTCATCCTCAAGAAGGGACTTCCTTGGCTAGTCAGCATCCAGACGTAACCTAGTAATGACACCTTAAACTGTGTCAGGCAACCCCAAAACTGTTGGCCGGCCTAGCCCAGGTGCGATGCCTCCTACACCGTTGTGAACCTTGTGCTTGGATTGGGACGGTGAAGGCACGTGCCCTGTCCTCTGCCCTGTCCTCTGGCCTGTGGGCCAGACCTGTTTGATAAAAGCTACTTTTACAACGTGGATGCTCTGATTCAAGAAATAAGAATTCCTCGCACTTGATAATGGTTCACAGTTTTCTAAGCACCTTCACACGCATTAATTCGTTGAATCCTCATACCAGCCTTTTACTGGAAGAAAAATGAGAAACACGCATCTAAGGCTGAGTCAAAGTTTTCAGGTTCCCCGTTAAGTCTGTCGCTCTTTTCTGTCCCTCAAGCCACCTCCTCAAAACACAAACCGGTTTATTTTAAAAAGCGGAAAATGAGACGAGGAGACTCTTTTCTTGTTTGTCGTTGAGGATGGGAACTGTTTCGTTAGATTGGGAAGAAGAACATATGCAGAAGCATTCCGCTGGTGGCGTAAATTAGATGGTAGATAAAGGATCCACTTGGGAAGACTGTAGACAATGGTATTGTGGGGATGGTGAAGAACATAGCCTCTTGCAGACTTTGGTTGTGTGGAAATATCTGGAAGAAACCAGTCTCCACCCCCCCCCCCGCCAAGTTCCCTGGTCTTAAAGGTTTCTTTTCTGATTGCTTTGCTTATTTTTTCTGATGAGTTTATTAGAGGAATTTTATTACCAACAGCTAATGATTATTTTCTGAGTTTCTAAAACTGATTTCTACCTTAGGTGTTTATTTATTCTAGTTTTATTTGTATATTAGTACAACTTTTGGAGGTGAATTTAGCGATTTCTGTTTTCTTGAGGATGGTTTGAAAGCACGTGATTACAAAGCTATAACTTAAATGAATTACATAATTATTTCTCCTTCAATTTTTACACCTCCTGTGTAATTCTTCAGCCTCTTCTAATGTAAGATGTGATATTTTATTACAGTGTTTTAAAAAAATGTACAAAGATCATATAGCAAATACATAATTAATCTGGTCAGTATACATCTCTTTAAAACAAATCCCTTTATAATATAATGAAGTGGGGGTTCATCTTGATTTCAGGTTGAGTTACTTAATGCTTGATAAAAGTTATTTTTGTTTTTTTTTCCTCTTTTTTTATTTTTGGGTCCTTTAAACATGATTCTATGATCTCACTTACAGGCTTAGAAAGTGCTTCTCATTACTTGTCATCTTTTAAAAGCTACAGGACTTTTAAACCTAGAGTAGAAACATGATTAACTTGATTCCTACAAAAGTAAGAAATGTGTAAAAAGAGCAAATCGTGGTACTATGAAGACAGTGATTATTTTTTATCACCAATAAGCATAAGTGCAGAATAGCACATTAATTACACATTACTAAGAAAACATTTATAGTTTGTGTACATTAAAAATACATTCATTTGGGGGTTTTTAATATTATAAAATTGTTACTGAAAAACTAGACATTAATGAGTTATTCATAGATTTAGCCAAGGCCCACCAAAATCAAATCTAGCATATCTTAAAAACTAAGAACTTTTCTAAGAAGGCCCATGTCGTGTCCTGAACTCAGTATAACTCCGTGGTTTCTAAGATGATTTTGCCCCATGTACAAATTACTTCACCTATTTTTTTGTTTGTTTGGTTGCTTTTTTTACAAAAATTATTTTATTTAACTTTGTTTTAATTTGACCAGAGAGGGACAGAGCAAGAGAGAGCTAGGGAGACAGAGAGAGAGAGAAAGTGAGAAAGCAAGCCACCAGATCCAGGACTCGAACCATGGTCAACCATGTGGGAATCCAGTGCCCTTAACCACCACGCCACCAGCTGGCCCCTTCACCTATTTGTTTTAACTGTGTTTCTCCATTTTCAAATGGGATGATCCTAGTAACTACGCAGGGCTGTTACACAGGTCAAGAAGTTAATGTACATTATTAATACAGTGCCCAAGGCATAATAAACCACTAGTAAGTGTCAGCTTTTGTTATCCTCATTATTTAAACGGCATCAAACTTTCATTTTGTGTATGTGAGGGCTGTGTGCTTGCAGGCAGCTCCTCATTCATTCAAGGGTAACACATTGCCCAGAACCCAAGGAGACTTGAGTTCCTGTAACCTAAAAGTACGATTAGATGCATTCGGCAACCTATAAAGGAACAAAACAAGCTTCATGGAGAATGTTTGCTCTGCTGAACAATCTTAGTGAAATAAAAAGCGAACCCTTGTGTTGCACCGGGTCCCCACACGGGAGGGTGAGTAGAAGAAGCTCCATTCCTAACTGCCTCCCAGGCGCCGCGGTAATAACGGAGTAGTACACTCTACCTTGATAAAAGCTATGCAGAAAGTAACTGCTTTTATTTTACCTCCTGTGCTATTTGCGGAGAAGAGCTGAAGAGTAGTTTGTTTTGCCTGGAATGAACTACTTTATGAATTTTAATGTGTGATATAATATTAAAAGCTAAACCAGGATTAAAGAAGATTTTTTTTTTTTGGTACTAAGCTAAAATAGTACTTAGTAGAGTGAGGTATAAAAGATTTTTGTTTCCATTTTTACCTGGGGAAAAATTCAGCTTTCATATTTTTGAAAAGCTGTCCAAGTCAGTTCCCCTTAAGCAATAGCTTGTGTTTAGGAAAAAATGTGATTTCAGAATTCTAATAGCTTATCTATGATAAGATGCATATCTTGGCCAACAAGATGGTAAAAAAGAGCTTTTCTAAATACCTTTTTTAATGAGTAATACAGATACTTTTTAACTTTTTTTCTTAATTGTACCTTCATTCTTTTAATGTTTCATGTGTACCTGTTTTCACTTTTGCTTTGACTGTTGGCTACTGGAAATTTTTTTTTTTTTTATGACTTAGAATTCTTGCTTTTGGTTCAAGTTGTAATTGTTTTTGTAAAAGAAAAAAAATCAACCAAGAACAGTTTTAGAAACAAAATCACAGAGATAAATGATTATAGCCCACCTCAAAGATAAATTCTTAAACATAATTTTTACAAAAGAATGAAAATTATTTTAAAAGCAGACCGAAGCCCAGAGTTCCCAGGGCCTGCTCTCTCAACTGATAACTGAGCAGATTGCTACCTAGGAACTGGTTCTTCAAGGGCACTGGACTTCTGGCCCCTCTATTTCCATAACATTCCATTTTCAAAGCGATTGAAATGGCTTTTCTCTCCTCTCTCATTTAAGCAGTGAGAAAAAATAGGTATTAAAAGGGACCCCATGGGGTGATCAGATCTATCCCTCTGCCTCTAAGCAAGACCACCCCAGAGCAAAGTTTTGGATCTCTCCAAAGCAACTTGGTAAAACGTTAACCCTTTAGGCTCCTACAGTAGCTTTAGGTCTGGTTGCTTCTGCGTTTGTAGAGGCCTCCAGGAGAAAAGACAGCTTGTGAGTGCCCTTGGCTTCCAGGAGCCTCAGAGTTAGAGAGGAACTCAGGAGTGTCCCCTTGCCTTCTCCAGGTGATGGGGCGAAGGAGTCAGATGACACCCAGCTGGTTGGTCCTCTGTCCTGCTTCCCCTTCTCTGTCCTCTTCAACACTTTCACAGCGTTTCCCCCTCCGTGTTAGAAGGCTAGTCTCATAGTAGAAGGATCTACCCATCTCCTAAGATAAGAGGTCAATTACTGGGTCCTCGGAAAAGTCATGATGCCTTTTTGCATGAAAAAGTATGTCATGGCTTTTCCAATGACCTAACATTTTGCTAACTGACTAGACGTCAGAAGAATCTAGAAGTCAGGTATATTTTAAAGGGGGACTCAGTCTCCTGTTTTCTCCCTAAGCGCAGAGAAGTGATTTGCCAAGAGTAGCCCCCGTCCCTCTTTTCAAAATGAATATGTGGAGACAGGGTGAGATAAAACCAGAAGACTTAGAGCTTCCCTAAGGAGATGTGTTTTTTAATGCCCCCCAAATGTGTGTGTAGACACACCTACACACATATATATATCCTAGTGCTTTATATATATATATTTATATATATATATCTCCATCCTAAAATGCACTTTACTTTGTATTGCCATGGTCTATGTGAGAAATTATCCAAGATGGTAAGTTTCTAGATGGCAAAAATCTGGGTTCTGTAAGATCCCCTAAGAAGTAAGGTCCTTACTGAACTATTTTCCTGGGAGAAACATAGTCCTTCTACCTCTGCAGTTTTCAGTTCACATTTTCATTAGTTTCTTGGTAGAAAAATCATCTCCATAGCGCACATGTAAATTTTCTAAGCTGGCCGTAGGTAATTCAAATTAAATTTGGAGATTTAAAAATGAATAGGCTAAGTAAGTTTTGAGGAGGAGATTTGATTTCCCGCCCTTCAGTTCTGTGGCGTTTTCCTGCTGAAACCTGCTTCTCATTATTACCAAATGCACAGATACTCATGTTTCTTTGAAGATTATACATCTCAAAAATATTTGTAAAGTCATTGACTTATACATTTTGTGTGACTCGTGGTAATATTTTGCTCAATATTGAGAAACATTTTCTTACCGTCTAGTTCCATAAGTCAAAAGGAAATAGTTATGTACAGAGTGCCAAGAAAAGATGAAATAATTATACCGAACAGCTTGGACATGCACGTGTAAAGTGCAACCAGCCTTTATGATAATTAAGCAAGGCAGGCACTCTACCTGTTTCATGGATGGGTAGAAGATTTAAATATGCCGTTCTGCAAATGGCTTTGTTATGGAAGATTTTTTAAATGAAACATAAGAGGAAAAGGCATAAAAAAGAGTCTAAAATTAAAAAAGGCCATAGTATATGTAATAGCTATTAGTGATGCATTGTCTATTAGGCTCTGGATACCCAGTGAAGAACAGCATTGAGCATTATGGTTTTAATTGTGACTTTCTTTTGTTCGGATTGCAGTGGGAGGTAACTGGGAGACAATTCGTTTAGGGTTTTCAAGTCTTTGAGACTATTCTGTTTTCCAGAAAACTTACTTTATAGCATTAACATTCCTGGTTGTCAGCTGGCAGTTGCTGTCATATTACAGACCCAATCACCTGTGACAGTGTGACTTCTTTAACTTAAGCAATCTGATCTCAGGGCAGTAACTAATGTGGAATGACTGCACTGCTGATCACCTTGATCATAAAAGGAGTAGCAATGTCCGGTTTGGATGCGGAGCATGAGAAGCTTCAGAACGATTTGGCCAATGAAAAATGACAGCCGTGTTCAAAATGTTTTGTAGGTGAAAACAGCTACGATTGCCACTGAGAGGAATGGGAAGCCAGAGAACAATACCATGAACATTAATGCTTCCATTTATGATGAGATTCAGCAGGAAATGAAGCGTGCTAAAGTGTCCCAAGCACTGTTCGCAAAGGTTGCGGCCACGAAAAGCCAGGTAAGAGCCTTCATTAGGCATTGAGAATGTTTATCTGCGATTCCTATGGAGTTTCCATTAAAAGAGCATCTATTTTCAACATGAGCCTGCATCGTCGTGAAGTCCCAATGTCCAGAATAATTTTCAAAGCCGGGACGAACCAGTGTTCAGATTTAGGTGAGAGACACTTGCTTTTATCTCCTCTGACAGTCACGCCCTAGACCAAGGATTTCCCAGTAAATCCTTAAGCCAATTAAGAGGTGTTTGCAGAAGGAGACTATAATGTATAAAAAGGTGCCCAGCCTGGTTTATCGTAGTCGAATAAGTTGAATTACTGTCCGTTCCATTATTACTCAGATGACCTCTCCTGAAATACTACAGAAACAGTCTATAGTTTTCATTCTCACTTGGCTTTCTGAAATGCAGATACACTTATTAAAACCCACTGGTACTTAACACACCTTGTATAGTAATGATTGTAGTTTTTCTATAGATGGATACAAGATACACAGATTGAATTACAATTAGAAAACTTGTTCAACTCTGATACATTACAACTGAATAGACTTGAATTAGAAAAGTTGCAGATCTTTATCAAACAAGATAAAAAACAAAGGTGAGGTGCTACAGTCTTTTATTGCTATAACTAAGAGTCTTCTATCGGTATAACTTTTATCAGTATAATTGATAATTATGTTCAAGATAGAACCTTTTATATGAACAAACTCAAAGTTATTTATAAACCCTTGTCCAAAGCCAAGAATACTTTTTAAAGGACAAAAAAGAATACCAAACTGTCTTCCCTTTTGCAAGCAAGGTCCCCAGATGATATTTTAACAACTTGAAATTTTATACAAGTATATTTTCATGATTACTATTAGTAATGGACCCTCTTTAATAAAACAGCCTGACCTATTGTCAACTTTCTGGTAAAATACAGTCCTGGAAGTATTTGTAGTAGGACATATTTATAATACTTTTTTAGTTTTTCTTAAAATTATACTTTTATCAGCATTAATGGTGGTACTTGATGGGAGTGTTGCTTTAGAAAAAAATGTTCTCGTTTAAGTTATAGGCTGGGTGAAGTACTTAAGGGATATCTTGGAAATGTTATATAAAAATGATTAAACTCAAGCTGTGGACTGTAAAAATTATAGCTTTATAGGCCACATGCCTGCCTACCCTTCAATCACTGTCAAAGTGATAATTTCTACAATAATATGTTTCTTTTATTGTGAGATTCTAAACATCAAGTGCTGTTTAAACATTAAACTGAATTGTTTATGTTAGTGCTGTACTCAGTGTGTCATACATCAGGCCACCGTAATCTCTCATGGAATGTAAAATTCTGTCATGAATCATGGCTTGTATATCGGAAATTACTGTAATTTTGATTGGAAATTACAGGGCTCTTGAAATGTTTCTAATTATGATAGAATGTTAGAGCCGCTGCAAACCTGTGTGCTTCTTCAGATGTCTTCATTTATGTGCCAAGACTCTGCGTTAAGGAGGAATGTCCCGTTCTTACTTTACCCCACCACCCACCCTGCACGGTTCTTGTTTTGGCTATTTAGTCTTAATGATGATGAGCATTTCTATTTAAATACAGATTATCTTTATTATCTTGCTTTTCTTTCTGATTTTACCTCTTTTTTTTTTTCCCCCTGACCTGTTCAATGACCAAGAATAACAGAGTGTCTTCCTATAAGGGAAATGCATGCAAAAGTTTTCCCCAAATCTCTAACAAGGAGGGACTAGACATTTATTATTGTAGTAAGGGTCAGCCTCAAAACGACACACACAAATGAATAGGAAAACCTGTCAATAACGGGCATGTAGTTGCCTGTCAGTTTTCACTTACTTCAGCTAGCCTCCCTCTCTGGGGAGAGGGACTGACTCTAGCACGCTGTCGGTGGTAACATCGCTTTGCTCCCTTGGGCTTCATTCTGTGTTCCCCAGTAAATGATACCCCGGATTTTCCTCACCGGGTGCGTCCCTGGACAGTGTGGGAACTCTCCAGAAGGCAGCAGCAGTTGGCCAGTGACACGCGAGTGATGCTCTGGGGCGTTTCTAGATATCCTTGCTCTGTGCCCTGTCCTGTACAGCACCCCACGAGTCTGTTTCAACAGTGGGCGAACAGCTTCTAAGCGTCTGCCAGGGTGATGTCTCTCCAAACTCCCACCACGTTTAGTTAATCTCATTACTAGCTGAGAAAGAACCCCAGGGGTCAGTCATGGCCTAAGGGTTCAAGCGAACTGAACTTTCTTCCCTTGGATAGTTACTCCGAACTTCCTTACTCTAGCTTTCTAGTGGAGCATTTCTGTCATTTTCTTGTAGCTGTTAGCACTGCCCCCTTTCTGAAAATACGTACAAAGATCCAGAATTACTTAAAAAGAAGACCGTTTGAAATTATTACATGTAACAGAGGAACTCTTACTGAAAGGGTGGTCATGGGACTAGCAGATGGCACAATGTTTATGTTGCTGGACTCCCACGTAGTCGACCACAGTTCGAGTCCCAGGCCCAGTGGCTTAAACTCACACCAGGTGCATGTGCGTGCGTGCCCAAAATCCTGAGAGGAAATGGAGGAGAAGGGATTGCCGTGTGGCCATCCCCCCGGGGTTGGGGGGGTGATTTCTCGCTTTCTGTCTCTCTGTCTCTTTGACAAGTACACATATCCTATAACAAAAAACATCTTTTAAAAAAAAAAAGTTCTTTAACTTTATTTGACTAGAGTGAGACAAAGAGAAAGGGAAAGCGAGAAAGCAACCCACCGGGTCTGAGACTTGAACTGCGGTCAGCCACGCGGGATTCCAGCGTCACAACCACCATGCCTCTTTCTGGCCCTCCAAAAAACTCTCTTTAAATAAAAAAAGAAATAAAAAAGGAAGAAGTGGTCATTTCCTTTGGTTCTGTTCTGCCCTGTTGCTTGAAGGAGACAGAAGAATTAATAAACAAATCTTCCCATCAGCATGGCCTTGTTCACGGTCCTGATTCTTCGGAAGTGTTCCTTACGCCTCGGGGCTGGACGCTGAGGCAGCAGTCCCCCGAGAGGACGTGGTGTGTGTAAGGCGGGGGGGACCAGACCTCGGCCTCTGTCTGCCTGTGTCTCACCTGGCTGTCTGGGCAGGCGCCGTCCTGCGTTAGGTGTCCCCTGCTTTTCATGTAGTAACTGGGAGCTCGCCATGGCGTTCCTTGCCCTGCACAGAAGCACCGCTTGTCTGTGGTCGAGCCAGCTCCAGACTGTCCCTCTCTCTTCCTGTTTCAGTGTCTCCTCAGAGCTCAGGGCAGCCTCCATAATCAAGTTAGACCCTGCTCCGGGAAGCAGGAATCCGGGACACTGGACTGTGGATACTAGAAGCAGCGAGGGCTCTCCTTTCTTCATTTTCCTCGTGTTCCTGGAGCACAGGCTTTTCCCAACCCCAGGCCCTCCAAACTCAGGCCTTTCCTTGCCCGACCAAGGTGGGATTCGGAGTGGAGGCGACCGACAGTCCACGCATGTCACTACTGCTTTAATCCTGGCCAGTTATTTAACCTTTCTCAGCCGAAATGATTTCAACTGGGAGGGGGCCACATGCTACCGTGTGCAGAGAAGCTTTAAAGTTATGCAGCACTGTGCACAAATGCATACCGTCTCCTAATGTGCTCAGCAGAAGCGTCAGTGCTCCACACGGGTAGGGATGAGGGCGCTTTATTTATCACCTATTTACGTCTCTCGGATACCTTTCCGTTTAAAAGGGGAAGTGTGCTTTGCAGTGACGGATGCATCGCGTGTTTGCAGTAACAGACACCAGCTCTGTGCATGCCCCCATTTTACGTGTGTATGTGTTCTATTAGCTCATCTCTTGGGACCAGCAGTTGGCCTCATGGCTATGTCACTGGACTCTGATGTGGTCAACAGTGGTTCAAGTCCCGGACCCGGTGACTTAAACTCATGCCGGGCGTGTGTGTGTGCGTGCCCAAGATCCCCAGAGGAGAATGGAGGAGAAGGGATTGCGGCGTGGCCATCCCCCTGAGGGGTGACTTCTCACTTTCTGTCTCTCTGTCTCTCTCTCTGTCTTTCTGGAAAGTGCACGTGCCCTATAGCAAAAACCTCTCAGAAAGAAAAAAAAAAGAAAAGATTAGCTCTTCCCATCAATGAATAATAGACGTGAGATCATTTTTAACTCTGATAGAAACGTCTGAATAAAATATGCAAGTAAAACCTGAAGGTAGGCTCCTTTTTGTGCTTGGTTAGGAAAGCCAGCTAATGCAAACTTTAAAAAGATGATATGCTTTAAACATAATGTGAATAGCTACAAATGAATACACTTTATATTCTGGGTATTCAAATAAGCAGCAGTTTTTCCAAGTGAATCATATTGGAATTTTATCAAACATTTCGTCTGATAACATTCAAATAATTATGAGAGCAGGATTTGCTAATTTTACTGTTTAAAAAAAATAGTTGATTTGGGTAATAACCATTACAGTATCAAGGTTCAGTTACTGTTCATTGGTTATAGTGTTTTCATGTGGGAGATGGAAATGGGATTTCTCTCTTAATGATGGCAGATGTTGGAATCTCATTTTATTCCACGGTAAACCTCTCGAGAGCTGAGACTTAAGGTGTGTGTCCAGCAAGGGGACGTTCGGAGCCGTCGGCCTTGCCGCGTACATGGGCCTGTTACACTGATTTCCATGTGTGCAGAAGCGGAGCTTGCAGAGACGGTGCGGGAAGACCGGAAGGGGCTTTTCCGGAGCGGCGCTGCGTCACCCTGCGTTTAGAAAACCATTTCTCTGCCGCTGTGTTCAAACAGGGTGTTGCTTTTAAGTAGAGCAGCTAGACGATGAAAATTCTATGTGACTGACCATCCCTTCGGAAAAGTCTTTTCAGGCTCTAGGAGTTACAGTACTCTTTGGCCACTATAACTTTAGTAATTGATGATCTGTGTTTTACAAAAAAATGATTTCTGACTCTGAAAAAATCACAGTAGGAGGAGATGAGATCAAATAGCGAATGGCCCTTCCTCCTCCCGTTTCATACACTTCTGTCGCTGGGAGTCAGGGCCAGTGAGGGGGTGGGAGAGAGAGAGAAGAACACCCCAGTAGGCTTTGGGTTCGAAGACGAGACGGATCATCCTGACCTTTAGGTTTGGAAGTGCTTAGGCGGTGACTGGAGTGCCTTCGCTATCAGTCGGCCATATGTCACGAATCCATAGGGGCTTGGAAACAGGACTAAAAATGTCGCCCTCCTTGCCGGGAACAGGAACCTCTAGTGACGAAATCCAGGAATAAGATCACGAAACGAGCGACATTGCAGATTCCGGATTCTGGGATGTTAGGGGAGGCATCCTTTATTTTGTTAAAATTAAACTGCACTTCATGCAGGCTGCGGTGTGACGCTCTGTGCTGATTCACTTTTTTGGAGCGTTCCTGGAGCAGACTTTGCCACGACACGATTTCACCTGTGTGGGCTCCTATTTCAGGCTCACAGAAGGCCCCGCAGAGCTGAGAGTCACAGCTTCTATTATTCCGGGTGCCACATCCTCCTGCAGCAGTTTGTACGACTATCTTTACCGCATGTCCCCAGAGCCCTTTCTCCTGATGGAAGGGAGTTCTCTCCTAGCAGGGTCTGGAGACAGAACTGCCTTTGTACCCAGGCTCCTTCCAGACCTTAGACTCCGGGAGATACAGCGTGGCCTTCCCTGGATGCACTTCCCTAGAGGAAAAAGGACCAGAGGAAGCTTTGTGGGAGAATGAGAGCAGTCAGGCAGCCCGAGGGTAGCCCCACACCTCCGCAGTGTGCCCGGGTTAGGTTGCGTGCGTTTGGGCGGCTCCCATGCTGTGTCTTTACGTGAACGGGGAGTTCGTTGGTCGCCTGGCTAAGGGGTTCTCTCTCGTGTTCATCTGTAATAATGCCTCATGTCTAAGTCTGCGGAATCCATGTTAGAGTCCATTTTGCAAAATGTTGACCTGTTTCAAGCTGAGTACCACGATAAATTGGACTATTGAAATTAATGGCTTAAGGTATTGACAGTCTAATAATTTAAACTGTATAGTTTTTTAGGAGCTGGTTCAATGTGTAGATCTGAATATGAGCCCTTTTCAGATTTCTGCATAGTAAAAACAAGACTGTGTTTACTTAATGTAGGATTTGATCTAGGAGGTCCAGAATTAGTAAATAGAATACTTACTTGACCATGATGGTCCTGGTTAGAAAATTCATGTAAAGGGGGTGTTTTATCCCAGACCTTGGTGTGATCTGTGTTAACACATTGAACAGAAGCTCTTCTGTCACCTTCTTCCTCCTCTCATGGAATTTGTATAACTTAAAATCTTTGCTTGTCCCTCCTCCTCACATTGATGAACTGAAAGTCACAAATGTACTTTTCTTGGGACCAGCAGTTAGCATAATGGCTATGTCACTGGACTCCTATGTAGTTGACCATGGTTCGAGTCCTGGACTTGGTGGCTTAAACTCACGCCAGGCACGTGTGCGTGCGTGCCCAAGATCCTGAGAGGAGAACGGAGGAGAAGGGATTGTGGCATGACCATCCCCCCTGGGGGGTGATTTCTCACTTTCTATCTCTCTGTCTCTGTCTTTCTGGCAAGCACACGCGCCCTATAGCAAAAACCTCTCCAAAATAAACAAAAAACAAATGTACTTTTCTCCTCGACCCACTTATGTGGAACTGTTACACATATAGTCTATAACTCATTAAACCCAGTTTCTCCATCTTCAGAAAATATCACAAGGAAAATTTTAGGCAGGATGTGTAGGGAATCACTTTGTGAATAATGGTGCCAGCTTCTCACAGAGCAGGATCGTGGAAGACAGTGCAAGGGAAGGTGGGTTACTACAGGGGTGTTGACAGCCGTTTAGTGAAGGATGGGTGTGCCAGCTGCATATTTATAGTTTGTGTTAAATCTGGGCCACTTTTGTGCTAAGATGTTAGCATCAGCTGGAAAGTGTAGACTAAGAATATTCTGTGAAAGTTCCTCTTTTTGGAAACAGCTTTGATAATTAATGAGTTAGTTCTCCAAGACAGGATCAGGTAGGTATCTACAACCCTGGGAATGTAGAGAGCGAACCCATGGGTTTGAGCTCTTCACTGGAATTAACCTTAAAACTGAATGTCACTCAGTTAATCCTAGCACACACTGTCACACCGGTCTGATCCCGTAACACGCTACCAAGTTCAAGCACCAAGTATTTTCTCAGAAGTCTCAACAGCTGTCTTTTATGTTTTTGATAATGAAGGTAGTAGGTTTTATTTTAACTTTATCCTCTTTTTTTCCTCATATGAGAAATGAAAATAAAGGCGCTGTGAAGTGAACGAGCTATGAAAATGGGCTTATGCAAAATGACAATAGAAAAATAGCTCTGGAAGAAAGTGTTGTGTTAAAATTTCACGTTTAAGAGAAGTGCTAGGAGAGGGATGAAAGAAGTCATGTCGGTAATGAGGAATCTAATGTGGGTTTTCTTTTTCTGCT